>JBCFYV010000024.1:3540658-3620199 GCA_039000515.1 Timema cristinae
TTTACAAGACAGTTGATAGCGAGACTCCAGTGACTCAGAGTTAATTGAAACCATGACGAAAAGAGTAAAGGGCTGCTATTGATAAGAATGTTGATACTGGCCATACAATAACTATCCTTGGAGAATTCAAAGCGCCTTTTGGAGGAGGTTACTGGTAATAACGGAGCTGCCATATTTATTTACTGAACTTATTTCTCGACATTTCCCCTCCACTCGAGGAAAGGACCAACTGGTTTGAATGCACAGCATTGATACGGTAGGCCGTGGGTTCAACCCGGCCTCTGTCAAGCTGAAACCTGTGCGTTTACGACCGCTGGAGAATCGAACCTCTGTGTGTCGGCAGTCGATGGGCATGATACTAACCATAATCGTGACATTTGAATGGTTTTAGTCATATTCAACTTAAGGATAAGAGCGAAATAGACCTATGAGTTCGAATCTTGGCAACGTGCTATTGGAACTATTTAAAATAATGGCCTATCTGTTGTTTCTGGTTCTCTACAGGCAGAATTCAGGTGCTGCTTCTATAAACCAACTAGCCTGTATGATGAGAAAAGAACAACTAGCCTGTATGATGGGAAGAGAACAACTAGCCTGTATGATGAGAGGGGAACAACTAGCCTGTATGATGAGAGGGAACAACTAGCCTGTATGATGAGAAGGGAACAACTAGCCTGTATGATGAGAAGGGAACAACTAGCCTGTATGATGAGAAGGGAACAACTAGCCTGTATGATGGAAGAGAACAACTAGCCTGTATATGAGAAAAGAACAACTAGCCTGTATGATGAGAAGGAACAACTAGCCTGTATGATGAGAGAGGAACAACTAGCCTGTATGATGAGAAAGAGAACAACTAGCCTGTATGATGAGAAGGAACAACTAGCCTGTATGATGAGAGGGAACAACTAGCCTGTATGATGGGAAGAGAACAACTAGCCTGTATGATGAGAAAGAACAACTAGCCTGTATGATGAGAAGGGAACAACTAGCCTGTATGATGAGAAGGGAACAACTAGCCTGTATGATGAAGGGGAACAACTAGCCTGTATGATGAGAAAAGAACAACTAGCCTGTATGATGGAAGGAACAACTAGCCTGTATGATGAGAAGGAACAACTAGCCTGTATGATGAGAGGGAACAACTAGCCTGTATGATGAGAAGGAACAACTAGCCTGTATGATGAGAAGGAACAACTAGCCTGTATGATGAGAAGGAACAACTAGCCTGTATGATGAAGGGGAACACACTAGCCTGTATGATGGGAAGAGAACAACTAGCCTGTATGATGAAAAGAACAACTAGCCAGTAGATGAGAAGGGAACAACTAGCCTGTATGATGAGAAGGGAACAACTAGCCTGTATGATGAGAGGGGAACAACTAGCCTGTATGATGGGAAGAGAACAACTAGCTGTATGTGAAAGAACTACTTATGTAGAGGGAACAACTAGCCTGTATGATGAGAAGGGAACAACTAGCCTGTATGATGGGAAGGGAACAACTAGCCTGTATGATGGAAGAGGAACAACTAGCCTGTATGATGAGAAAAAACAACTAGCCTGTATGATGAGAAGAAACAACTAGCCTGTATGATGAGAAGGGAACCACTAGCCTGTATGATGAGAAGGGAACAACTAGCCTGTATGATGAAAAGAACAACTAGCTGTATGAGGAGAAGAGAACAACTAGCCTGTATGATGAGAAGGGAACAACTAGCCTGTATGATGAGAAGGGAACAACTAGCCTGTATGATGAAGGGAACAACTAGCCTGTATGATGAAAAGAACAACTAGCCTGTATGATGGGAAGGAACAACTAGCCTGTATGATGAGAAGGGAACAACTAGCCTGTATGATGAGAGGGAACAACTAGCCTGTATGATGGAAGAGAACAACTAGCCTGTTGATGAAAAGAACACTAGCTGTATGATGAGAAGGAACAACTAGCCTGTATGATAGAAGGGGAACACAGCCGTATGATGGAAGAACAACTAGCCTGTATGATGAAAAAGAACAACTAGCCTATGATGAGAAGGGAACAACTAGCCTGTATGATGGAAGGAACAACTAGCCTGTATGATGAAAGGAACAACTAGCCTGTATGATGAGAGGGAACAACTAGCTGTATGATGGGAAGAGAACAACTAGCCTGTATGATGAGAAAAGAACAACTAGCCTGTATGATGAGAAGGAACAACTAGCCTGTATGATGAGAGGGAACAACTAGCCTGTATGATGAGAAGGAACAACTAGCCTGTATGATGGAAGGGAACAACTACCTGTAGATGAAGAACAACTAGCCTGTATGATGGAGGAAAACTAGCTGTATGAGAAAAACAACTAGCCTGTATGATGAGAAAAGAACAACTAGCCTTATGATGAAGGGGAACAACTAGCCTGTATGATGAGAGGAACAACTAGCCTGTATGATGAGAAAGAACAACTAGCCTGTATGATGAGAGGGAACAACTAGCGTGTATGATGAGAAGGGAACAACTAGCCTGTATGATGAGAGGGGAACAACTAGCCTGTATGATGAGAGGGGTACAACTAGCCTGTATGATGGGAAGAGAACAACTAGCATGTATGATGAGAAGGGAACAACTAGCCTGTATGATGAGAAGGGAACAACTAGCATATATGATGAGAAGGGAACAACTAGCCAGTATGATGAGAGGGGAACAACTAGCCTGTATGATGAGGAAGAGAACAACTAGCCTGTATGATGAGAGGGGAACAACTAGCATGTATGATGGGAAGAGAACAACTAGCCTGTATGATGAGAAAAGAACAACTAGTCTGTATGATGAGAAGGGAACAACTAGCCTGTATGATGAGAAGGGAACAACTAGCCTGTATGATGGGAAGAGAACAACTAGCCTGTATGATGAGAAGGGAACAACTAGCCTGTATGATGAGAAGGGAACAACTAGCCTGTATGATGAGAGGGGAACAACTATCCTGTATGATGGGAAGAGAACAACTAGCCTGTATAATGAGAGGGAAACAACTAGCCTGTATGATGAGAAGGGAACAACTAGCCTGTATGATGAGAAAGTAACAACTAGCCTGTATGATGAGAGGGGAACAAATAGCCTGTATGATGAGAGTGGAACAACTAGCGTGTATGATGAGAGGGGAACAACTAGCTTGTATGATGAGAAGGGAACAACTAGCCTGTATGATGAGAAAAGAACAACTAGCCTGTATGATGAGAAGGGAACAACTAGCCTGTATGATGGGAAGAGAACAACTAGCCTGTATGATGAGAAGGGAACAACTAGCCTGTATGATGAGAAGGGAACAACTAGCCTGTATGATGAGAGGGGAACAACTATCCTGTATGATGGGAAGAGAACAACTAGCCTGTATGATGAGAAGATAACAACTAGCCTGTATGATGAGAAAAGAACAACTAGCCTGTATGATGAGAAGGGAACAACTAGCCTATATGATGAGAGGGGAACAACTAGCCTGTATGATGGGAAGAAAACAACTAGCCTGTATGATGAGAGGGGAACAACTAGCCTGTATGATGGGAAGAAAACAACTAGCCTGTATGATGAGAAGGGAACAACTAGCCTGTATGATGTGAGGGGAACTACTAGCCTGTATGATGGGAAGAGAACAACTAGCCTGTATGATGAGAAGAGAACAACTAGCCTGTATGATGAGAAAAGAACAACTAGCCTATATGATGAGAAGGGAACAACTAGCGTGTATGATGAGAAGGGAACAACTAGCCTGTATGATGAGAAAGGAACAACTAGCCTGTATAATGAGAGGGAAACAACTAGCCTGTATGATGAGAAGGGAACAACTAGCCTGTATGATGAGAAGGGAACAACTAGCCTGTATGATGAGAGGGGAACAAATAGCCTGTATGATGAGAGTGGAACAACTAGCGTGTATGATGAGAGGGGAACAACTAGCTTGTATGATGAGAAGGGAACAACTAGCCTGTATGTTGAGAAGGGAAAAACTAGCCTGTATATGAGAAGGGAACAACTAGCCTGTATGATGAGAAAGGAACAACTAGCGTGTATGATGAGAGGGGAACAACTAGCCTGTATGATGAGAGGGGAACAACTAGCCTGTATGATGAGAAGGGAAAAACTAGCCTGTATGATGAGAGGGGAACAACTAGCCTGTATGATGAGAAGGGAACAACTAGCCTGTATGATGAGAGGGGAACAACTAGCGTGTATGATGAGAGGGGAACAACTAGCTTGTATGATGAGAAGGGAACAACTAGCCTTTATGATGAGAAAGGAACAACTAGCGTGTATGATGAGAGGGGAAAACTAGCCTGTGTGATGAGAAAGGAACAACTAGCGTGTATGATGAGAGGGGAACAACTAGCCTGTATGATGAGAGGGGAACAACTAGCCTGTATGATGAGAAGGGAACAACTAGCCTGTATATTGAGAAGGGAACAACTAGCCTATATGATGAGAAGGGAACAACTAGCCTCTATGATGTGAAGGGAACAACTAGCCTGTATGATGAGAGGGGAACAACTAGCCTGTATGATGATAAGGGAACAACTAGCCTGTATGATGAGAAGGGAACATCTAGCCTGTATGATGAGGAGGGGAACAACTAGCCTGTGTGATGAGAAGGGAACAACTAGCCTGTATGGTGAGAAGGGAACAACTAGCCTGTATGATGAGAAGGGAATAACTAGCCTGTATGAGGACAGGGGAACAACTAGCCTGTATGATGAGAAGGGTACAACTAGCCTGTATGATGACAGGGGAACAACTAGCCTGTATGATGAGAAGGGAACAACTAGCCTGTATGATGAGAAGGGAACAACTAGCCTGTATGATGAGATGAGTTCATCTAGCCTATATAATGACAGGGGAACAACTAGCCTGTATGATGAGAACGGAACAACTAGCCTTTATGATGAGAAGGGAACAACTAGCCTGTATGATGAGAGGTGAACAACTAGCCTGTATGATGGGAAGGGAACAACTAGCCTGTATGATGACAGGGGAACAACTAGCCTGTATGATGAGAAGGGAACAAATAGCCTGTATGATGAGAAGAGAAAAACTAGCCTGTATGATGAGAGGGGAACAACTAGCCTGTATGATGAGAAGAGTTCAACTAGCCTGTATGATGACAGGGGAACAACTAGCCTGTATGATGAGAAGGGAACAACTAGCCTGTATGATGAGAGGGGAACAACTAGACTGTATGATGAGAAGAGAAAAACTAGCCTGTGGGATGAGAGGGGAACAACTAGCCTGTATGATGAGAAGAGTACAACTAGCCTGTATGATGAGAGGGGAACAACTAGCCTCTATGATTATAAGGGAAAAACTAGCCTGTATGATGTGAAGGGAAAAACTAGCCTGTATTAAGAGAAAGGAACAACTAGCCTGTATGATGAGAAGGGAACAATTAGCCTGTATGATGAGAAGGGAACATCTAGCCTGTATGATGAGAAGGGAACAACTAGCCTGTATGATGAGAAGGGAACAATTATCCTGTATGTTGAGAAGGGAAAAACTAGCTTGTATTAAGAGAAAGGAACAATTAGCCTGTATGATGAGAAGGGAACAATTAGCTTGTATGATGAGAAGGGAACAACTAGCCTGTATGTTGAGAAGGGAAAAACTAGCCTGTATTAAGAGAAAGGAACAACTAGCCTGTATGATGAGAAGGGAACAACTAGCCTGTATGATGAGAAGGGAACAACTAGCCTGTATGTTGAGAAGGGAAAAACTAGCCTGTATTAAGAGAAAGGAACAACTAGCCTGTATGATGAGAAGGGATCAATTAGCCTTGATGATGAGAAGGGAACATCTAGCCTGTATGATGAGAAGGGAACAACTATCCTGTATGATGAGAAGGGAACAACTAGCCTGTATCATGAGAAGGGAACATCTAGCCTGTATGATGAGAAGGGAACAACTAGCCTGTATGATGACAGGGGAACAACTAGCCTGTATGATGAGAAGAGTACAACTAACCTGTATGATGACAGGGGAACAACTAGCCTGTATGATGAGAAGGGAACAACTAGCCTGTATGATGAGAAGAGTACAACTAGCCTATATGATGACAGGGGAACAACTAGCCTGTATGGTGAGAAGGGAACAACTAGCCTGTATGATGAGAAGGAACATCTAGTCTGTATGATGAGAAGGGAACAATTAGCCTGTATGATGAGAAAGGAACAACTAGCCTTTATGATGAGAAGGGAACAACTAGCCTTTATGATGAGAAGGGAACAACTAGCCTGTAAGATGAGAAGGGAACATCTAGTCTGTATGATGAGAAGGGAACAATTAGCCTGTATGATGAGAAGGGAACAACTAGCCTGTATGATGAGAAGGGAACATTTAGTCTGTATGATGAGAAGGGAACAATTAGCCTGTATGATGAGAAAGGAACATCTAGTCTGTATGATGAGAAGGGAACAATTAGCCTGTATGATGAGAAAGGAACATCTAGCCTGTATGATGAGAAGGGAACAACTAGCCTTTATGATGAGAAGGGAACAACTAGCCTGTAAGATGAGAAGAGAACAACTAGCCTGTATGATGAGAGAACTCTGCTTACTCCCACCTCCTTGTGTTACAGCTGTATCTTGACACGTGTTCCTGCTTACTCCCACCTCCTTGTGTTACAGCTGTATCTTGACACGTGGTCCTGCTTACTCCCACCTCCTTGTGTTACAGCTGTATCTTGACACGTGTTCCTGCTTACTCCCACCTCCTTGTGTTACAGCTGTATCTTGACACGTGTTCCTGCTTACTCTCACCTCCTTGTGTTACAGCTGTATCTTGACACGTGTTCCTGCTTACTCCCACCTCGTTGTGTTACAGCTGTATCTTGACACGTGTTCCTGCTTACTCCCACCATATTGTGTTACAGCTGTATCTTGACACGTGTTCCTGCTTACTCCCACCTCCTTGTGTTACTGCTGTATCTTGACACGTGTTCCTGCTTACTCTCACCTCCTTGTGTTACAGCTGTATCTTGACACGTGCTCCTGCTTACTCCCACCTCCTTGTGTTACAGCTGTATCTTGACACGTGTTCCTGCTTACTCCCACCATCTTGTGTTACAAAGTATTTACTTACTGCGCAGAATGTGTTGGGGCCCGGCTCGTGTTAAACGACCGGTTTGTCGGTACACCCGCCTGACAAGTTGACTAACCTACTCGAGAAGAGAGAGTAACGGTCCTTTGAGAGGCTGGACAAGACACTACTTGGCGTGGGGGCTCAACAAAATACTCAATGACAACATTTAGGTTCTTCATTTGAACTTTGGCTCATATTTATTGTACCCAATCACTCAGCACACATGATATTAACATGTTAGTACTATAGGTTCGTGGAGTATCGTCTCCTGTTCGACTACCGGCCGGTATATTTCAAACTGTTTGTCCACGCCAGTGCTACATTCTACCCTCATGTCTGACGCAACAAAGCAAATGCGCATGTACTGCATGGGCTGTAATGATATAGAATTATACATCTCAATAATTTATTATTCACATATTTATTCAAAATTACGATATTTTAAATGAGAGTGGGTAGTAATATATCTTTGTGTTAAGTTGCTAATTTGCAAGGTATGGCTACATCTTTCTACGTCTCTGTTTAAATAGACAAAGCAGTTTTGTGGATAGAAACGCACCTGGATGACCACACCTATTTTCTTTTAGGGAGCTTCGAGAAGGAAATGTCGCTAGATACACCCCTTCAGGGTACGCATCTCTTCACTTTCCTTCCTGACGAGGAGCCGTGTATTGTCATGCATATAAAGTAATAGTCGGGCTTTTATTAAAATATATAGCAAGAAACTGGTTATCTACTTAAAATAACTATAAAACACTAGAACTTTTAATTTATAAAATAAGACATCATCCCTTTTTAATTATTATAATACAGAACAGCAAACTTGGACTCAATTCAATCATTATGACAACGTCACTCTAATGGCGGCGTACAAACATTAATATACCAGAATAGTTATTTCAAACGTTACAACAAAACCTAGATAAGTGTTAATAAACTGACGCCATTTAATGTAATGAGCTTGAACAACGTATTTTGAACCACCTAACTTGTGTACACCATCTTCCGACCAGCAATCTCCTCCATCTCGCTCATTACATAGTTCACGTTCCTCTTGCTCGTGTTTCGTTGTCTATATCTTCTCTCCATCTCGCTCATTACATAGTTCACGTTCCTCTTGCTCGTGTTTCGTCGTCCATATCTTCTCTCCATCTCGCTCATTACATAGTTAACGTTCCTCTTTCTCGTGTTTCGTCGTCCATATCTTCTCTCCATCTCGCTCATTACATAGTTCACGTTCCTCTTGCTCGTGTTTCGTTGTCTATTTCTTCTCTCCATCTCGCTCATTACATAGTTCACGTTCCTCTGTCTCGTGTTTCGTTGTCTATGTCTTCTCTCCATCTCGCTCATTACATAGTTCACGTTCTTCTGTCTCGTGTTTCGTTGTCTATGTCTTCTCTCCATCTCGCTCATTACATAGTTCACGTTCCTCTTGTTCGTGTTTTGTTGTCTATATCTTCTCTCCATCTCGCTCATTACATAGTTCACGTTCCTCTTGCTCGTGTTTCGTTGTCTATGTCTTCTCTCCATCTCACTCATTACATAGTTCACGTTCCTCTTGCTCGTGTTTCGTCGTCCATATCTTCTCTCCATCTCGCTCATTACATAGTTTAAGTTCCTCTTGCTCGTGTTTCGTTGTCTATGTCTTCTCTCCATCTCGCTCATTACATAGTTCACGTTCCTCTGTCTCGTGTTTCGTTGTCAATATCTTCTCTCCATCTCGCTCATTACATAGTTCACGTTCCTCTTGCTCGTGTTTCGTTGTCTATGTCTTCCCTCCATCTCGCTCATTACATAGTTCACGTTCCTCTTGCTCATGTTTCGTCGTCTATGTCTTCTCTCCATCTCGCTCATTACATAGTTCACGTTCCTCTTTCTCGTGTTTCGTAGTCCATATCTTCTCTCCATCTCGCTCATTACATAGTTCACGTTCCTCTTGCTCGTGTTTCGTTTTCTATTTCTTCTCTCCATCTCGCTCATTACATAGTTCACGTTCCTCTTGCTCGTGTTTCGTTGTCTATGTCTTCTCTCCATCTCGCTCATTACATAGTTCACGTTCCTCTTGCTCGTGTTTCGTTGTCTATGTCTTCTCTCCAACTCGCTCATTACATAGTTCACGTTCCTCTTGCTCGTGTTTTGTTGTCTATATCTTCTCTCCATCTTGCTCATTACATAGTTCACGTTCCTCTTGCTCGTGTTTCGTTGTCTATGTCTTCTCTCCATCTCGCTCATTACATAGTTCACGTTCCTCTGTCTCGTGTTTCGTTGTCTATGTCTTCTCTCCAACTCGCTCATTACATAGTTCACGTTCCTCTTGCTCGTGTTTTGTTGTCTATATCTTCTCTCCATCTCGCTCATTACATAGTTCACGTTCCTCTTGCTCGTGTTTCGTTGTCTATGTCTTCTCTCCATCTCACTCATTACATAGTTCACGTTCCTCTTGCTCGTGTTTCGTCGTCCATATCTTCTCTCCATCTCGCTCATTACATAGTTTAAGTTCCTCTTGCTCGTGTTTCGTCGTCTATGTCTTCTCTCCATCTCGCTCATTACATAGTTCACGTTCCTCTGTCTCGTGTCTCGTTGTCCATATCTTCTCTCCATCTCGCTCATTACATAGTTCACGTTCCTCTTGCTTGTGTTTCGTTGTCTATGTCTTCTCTCCAACTCGCTCATTACATTGTTCACGTTCCTCTTGCTCGTGTTTTGTTGTCTATGTCTTCTCTCCATCTCCCTCATTGCATAGTTCACGTTCCTCTTGCTCGTGTTTCGTTGTCTATGTCTTCTCTCCAACTCGCTCATTACATAGTTCACGTTCCTCTGTCTCGTGTCTCGTTGTCCATATCTTCTCTCCATCTCGCTCATTACATAGTTCACGTTCCTCTTGCTTGTGTTTCGTTGTCTATGTCTTCTCTCCAACTCGCTCATTACATTGTTCACGTTCCTCTTGCTCGTGTTTTGTTGTCTATATCTTCTCTCCATCTCGCTCATTACATAGTTCACGTTCCTCTTGCTCGTGTTTCGTTGTCTATCTATGTCTTCTCTCCAAATCGTTCTTGGTCTCCCTCATTCCCACTGGTTTCCAGTTTAATGTTTATTTTGGTAACCTTTCATTCCTCATTCTTTGACTTTAACTAATGACTAAACTAAAACAGAACTTTTGCCAAAACCTGACCATAGTTTTAGAACAAGTTTGACTTAATTTGTTTTTACCCGAGCTAGCTGTATTTACTCCGACCTCTCTTGTAATAAATTTACCGAATTTGACCTTATTCGGGTTAAGGGAGCCTAATCGTTTGAAATGGTTGGTGAGTTCAAATATTTAGGAAAATGTTAACAAGGACAACAATATTAGATTGGAAATTATGAAAGAAATAAAGTCGGTAAATGCTTGTTATTACGCGGTCAGTGAGTTGTTGGCGTCTCGCCTGCTCTCAAGGAATGTAAAACTCAGAATACACAAAACAATAATTCTACCGGCTGTTCTCTATGTGTGAGAAACATGGCCGCTTACCTTAAATGACGGGAAAAAATCTAGGGTGTTCGAAAACAAGGTGCTTAGGAAGATATTTGCTCCAAAAAGGGGAGAAGATGGTGGGAAGTGGAGGAGGCTACATAATCACGAGATACATACCCTGTATTCATCACCAGACATTGTTAGGATAATCAAGTCTCGTAGATTACGGTGGACAGGACATGCAGTGCTGATAGAGCATTCTAGAACCTTGTTCAGGTAAACCTGAAAGAGGTATGATGTAATGAGGTGGACTGGATAACTAGCTCAAGATTGAGACTTCATATCGTTGTTCCTCCGCAGGGATATAATAGGTGCTGGTAGGTAGAAGATTGGCGTATGAATACCAATCAGGTATACTGGGTTGGGGATTTGTCACGTAATACAGAACTTTCCTTCAAGCAGTTCTTACTCATCTTTAACCCCTTCTCTTACGTCACTAATAACTATTGTGTTACATTGCTGGCACTAGGGCTAGCTGGAACATTCTAGACATATTGGTTTTCCCCGAACCTCTCATGCACGTGACGTCGGTTACAACAATTCTTTCTCACTTTAGAAAAGAGCTACTAACAAAAAATTATCTGCTCTGACTCATTTGTTTCCTCAAATTTCTCGTCGAGTGTAGAGTGTCAACCGTTTCCCTCCACAGACTGTACCAGGAGTGTGGGTGCACAAGGTTTCGGCAGTGTGTGTAGCGGACAAAATTCAAGTCCACCATTGGGCCTCGTTTTAATGCGAGTGAGCGAGCGAATTTGCCGACCTGTTGTTGATTTCTAGTTGGCGGTCAAGTTTCAAGAGACTAGCCTCTTATTGGTCAGTGGTTGATCTTCAAGTATGGGGTAGTAAGCATATATGTCACATTGTATGTTCTGCTGGTAAACACAATATATTATTATGTGTGGTGGAATACTAAAATAAACAAATTGTTAAATAGTTTTAAAATACAAAGTATAAGACACAGTTTTAGAACGAATACGCTGTAACGTTATCCTTGGCAAAAATCAAAATATAGATAAAGACGTAAAAGATGAATTATAATAAAGTAATCTCCGAGAATTTGTGTCTGTGCCGGGAGGGCCAAGGGAGAAGTTGAGGATCAACATTCAACATTCTTATCATTAACATGGCGCGAATCAACATCTATTCATGGACATACTTATGTAGTCTATTTATTACAAGAGAAATATAAGAACCGAACATAAAACTAGCTCTGTGATTTGCCATCATGGATAGTTTAGCGGATTCCGATAAAGGTAGTCACAGTTCAATCCCAACCAACGTCATTAAAATACCCGTGTTTTCTCTTAACTGGACTCTCATTTTTTAAATTCAATCATTAGATTATGTTTACTTTTGTAGAACAGTATTAGTCCCTGATAGCCTCTGGAACAGTATTAGCCCATAGCCTCTGGAACATATAGCTTAGCCTCTGGAACAGTATTAGTCCCTGATAGCCTCTGGAACAGTATTAGTCCCTGATAGCAGACAGTATGTCCTGAGCTTGGAACAGTATTAGTCCCTGATAGCCTGAACGTAGTCTGATAGCCTCTGAACATATTAGTCCTTGATAGCCTCTGGAACAGTATTAGTCCCTGATAGCCTCTGGAACAGTATTAGTCCTGATGCCTTGACAGTTAGTCCTATAGCTCGGAGCAAACAGTATTAGTCCTGTATCGACACATCCTGGTACGAACAGTATTAGTCCCTGATACCTCTGGAACAGCATTAGTCCTGATAGCCTCTGGAACAGTATTAGTCCCTGATATCTGGAACACTGTCTGTACCTGAACAGTATTAGTCCCTGATAGCTCTGGAACAGTATTAGTACTGATACCTCTGGAACAGCATTAATCCCTGATTTCTCTGGAACAGTTGTACTTGAATTAGTCCCTGATACTCTGGAACAGTATTAGTCCCTGATATCCTCTGGAACAGCATTAGTCCCTGATATCCTCTGGAACAGTATTAGTACCTGATATCCTCTGGAACAGTATTAGTACCTGATATCCTCTGGAACAGATTAGTACCTGATATCCTCTGGAACAGTATTATCCCTGATAGCTCTGGAACAGTATTAGTACCTGATATCCTCTGGAACAGCATTATCCCTGAATATCTCTGGAACAGTATTAGTCCCTGATACCTCTGGAACAGTATTAGTCCTTGATAGCCTCTGGAACAGTATTAGTCCTGATACTCTGGAACAGATTAGTACCTGATATCCTATGGAACAGATTTAGTACCTGATATCCTCTGGAACTACGTATTATCCCTGATAGCCTCTGGAACAGTATTAGTACTGATATCCTCTGGAACAGCATTAATCCCTGATATTCTCTGGAACAGTATTAGTCCCTGATATCCTCTGGAACAGTATTAGTCACTGATAGCCTTGGAACAGTATTGTCCCTGATAGCCTCTGGAACAGTATTAGTCCTGATATCCTCTGGAACAGTATTAGTACCTGATATCCTTGGAACAGCATTAATCCCTGGATATTCTCTGGAACAGTATTAGTACTGATATCCTCTGGAACTAGCATTAGTCCCTGATAGCCTCTGGAACTGTATTAGTCCCTGATATCTCTGGAACAGCATTAGTACCTGATATCCTCTGGAACAGTATTAGTACCTGTATCCTTGGAACAGTATTAGTACCTGATATCCTCTGGAACAGCATTAGTACCTGATAGCCTCTGGAACAGTATTAGTCCCTGATATTCGCTGGAACAGTATTAGTACCTGATATCCTCTGGAACGTATTAATCCCTGATATCTCTGGAACAGTATAGTACCTGATATCCTCTGGAACAGAACAGTATTAGTACCTGATATCCTCTGGAACAGTATTAGTACCTGATATCCTCTGGAACAGTATTATCCCTGATATCCTCTGGAACAGTATTAGTACCTGATATCCTCTGGAACAGTATTAGTCCTGATATCCTCTGGAACAGTATTAGTACCTGATATCCTCTGGAACAGTATTAGTACCTGATATCCTCTGGAACAGTATTAGTACCTGATATCCTCTGGAACAGTATTAGTACCTGATATCCTCTGGAACAGCTATTAGTCCCTGATATGCCTCTGGAACAGTATTAGTACCTGATATCCTCTGGAACAGATTAGTACCCTGATATTCTCTGGAACAGTATTAGTACCTGATATCTCTGGAACAGTATTAGTCCTGATACCTCTGGAACGTATTAGTACCTGATATCCTCTGGAACAGATTATCCTGATATCCTGAACAGTATTGATATTCTCTGGAACAGTATATTCAAGTTAACCTGATATCCTCTGGAACAGTATTAGTACCTGATAGCCTCTGGAACAGTATTAATCCCTGATATTCGCTGGAACAGTATTAGTACCTGATATCCTCTGGAACAGCATTAGTCCCTGATAGCCTCTGGAACAGCATTAGTACCTGATAGCCTCTGGAACAGCATTAGTACCTGATAGCCTCTGGAACAGCATTAGTCCCTGATATCCTCTGGAACAGCATTAGTACCTGATATCCTCTGGAACAGCATTAGTCCCTGATATCCTCTGGAACAGCATTAGTACCTGATATCCTCTGGAACAGCATTAGTCCCTGATATCCTCTGGAACAGTATTAGTCCCTGATAGCCTCTGGAACAGTATTAGTCCCTGATATCCTCTGGAACAGCATTAGTACCTGATATCCTCTGGAACAGTATTAGTACCTGATATCCTCTGGAACAGCATTAGTCCCTGATAGCCTCTGGAACAGTATTAGTACTTGATAGCCTCTGGAACAGCATTAGTCCCTGATAGCCTCTGGAACAGTATTAGTCCCTGATATCCTCTGGAACAGCATTAGTACCTGATAGCCTCTGGAACAGTATTAGTACCTGATAGCCTCTGGAACAGTATTAATCCCTGATATTCTCTGGAACAGCATTAGTACCTGATATCCTCTGGAACAGTATTAGTCCCTGATATCCTCTGGAACAGTATTAATCCCTGATATTCGCTGGAACAGTATTAATCCCTGATATTCGCTGGAACAGTATTAATCCCTGATATTCGCTGGAACAGTATTAGTCCCTGATAGCCTCTGGAACAGCATTAGTACCTGATAGCCTCTGGAACAGCATTAGTACCTGATATCCTCTGGAACAGTATTAGTCCCTGATAGCCTCTGGAACAGTATTAGTACCTGATAGCCTCTGGAACAGCATTAGTCCCTGATATCCTCTGGAACAGCATTAGTACCTGATAGCCTCTGGAACAGCATTAGTACCTGATAGCCTCTGGAACAGCATTAGTACCTGATATCCTCTGGAACAGTATTAGTACCTGATATCCTCTGGAACAGTATTAGTCCCTGATAGCCTCTGGAACAGTATTAGTCCCTGATATCCTCTGGAACAGCATTAGTACCTGATAGCCTCTGGAACAGCATTAGTACCTGATAGCCTCTGGAACAGCATTAGTCTCTGATATCCTCTGGAACAGCATTAGTCTCTGATATCCTCTGGAACAGTATTAGTACCTGATATCCTCTGGAACAGTATTAGTCCCTGATATCCTCTGGAACAGCATTAGTACCTGATAGCCTCTGGAACAGCATTAGTCCCTGATAGACGCTACTGGTAATGATCGCCCATTGACAGTGTTTTAAACACAGAATTGTCTATTGTCAAGAACCTGATAAGACCGCAGCTTCTAGTCTATGAACTCAGGAGGAACACCTCTGGGAGGTTGAGGAGGAACACCTCTGGGAGGTTGAGGAGGAACACCTCTGGGAGGTTGAGGAGGATTGAACTCACCCTGACCCTCTCCCTCGCCCCCGCACTATAACCCTGTTTTCACATCTATGGTCCCTGCCTGCTAGTTGACCATCAAAAGAAACCACAGCTTATTTACGCTACACCCGGTAACCGTATGTAAAACCAATTAGTCTATTCGCTTTGGAATGTCAGTGAACTTGTTATATAAAGAGAGAGAGACACTTCATCTGATAAATGTGGACATAGGCCACTGTACCTGAGTGCCGGGGCGGTTGCTCTTGAACTTGATTCGCGAAATGTGTTGTCCGCGCGTGCGCGTGCGAGGTAGCCAACACAGACCTGCACCAACTCTTCTCCTGATGGTGTATTGAACTCACTCCGCGATCAGCCGAGGTGCAACCCGACCTTCGTTGTCGAGACCACGGGGGGACCCTCGCATTAAAAACAAGGCTTGCCAATCGATCGGTCGCCACTGTCGAGCTAGCAATCATGCGCACGATTCGTCTTTGGTGGTTTAGTGCTGTGGTGCTCGCAGCACTGACCGTCACACACTCCCTGATAGATAACCACGCCACCCAGGACTACCGGTACGAGACGGACGATGCGGTCGTCATCGAAGGTAGGTGCACTCATCCATACCTTTTAGGGACAGATTACACCAAATGTGGCGACTAAAACGTATGCACAACAATATTGAGATTTGATTCTGTAGATCGTTTTATTGATTGAACGTAATTAGCTACGTATCTATAATGACAAAATATCAATAGATATTTCGAACTGAGAATAAACGATAGTAAGCAATAGCAAGGCTGAGTGTAGTGCTAGTGTAGGCTTAGTGGCGCCGTATTGATATTGTTCAACCGTCGTTAGCTATCAACTCGTCTTGACCACTGTAAGAGCACACACAAGTGAAATAGTCTATGGTCAGTATTCCCCCAACACCTCCCTCAATAAACCGAGAGCCAATGCCTGGTATGTTGAGAATATCCTGCTGCAGACATGAGGGAATCCATTAGTAGGCCTTGTTGATAAACTGTTATGGCTTGATTATTATGTGAAAAATATTGACAGTTGTATTTTGTTTAATCCATCCCAGGCCCCGTTGTTTACATTTATCTTCCAGTGTCGCCCTGTGCTGAGGTGGGCGAGTGTTCATTTTAGTTGGGTGTTTGTGTTCTGCCTTCTTTGAATAGTTGGCAACCTTTTAGTAGTGCTGTGCTGAAGTAATATCGCAAAGTCACTCAGCTCACCCAACTCGTTTATATTTTATACCAGTTAACTAGTACAACTATTAAAACAAACTTAAGCTGATTGTGGAAAATATTAACGTAACTTTTTCTAAATAGAAAATAATAAATAACTACTGTTTCTTGAATATTTGAATAAATGTAAATCAAAATGAATACAAAAGTTATGTGTTTTGCAAAATTTAAGTTCTGAAGACGTTATTTTGAAATTTCAAAACAAAAATGACTCAATAAAACATAAAACATGTTTTTAAAATAAGTATTACTCACATCAATGATTTTAATTAAAAATAAAGGTTTTATATTATTTAATTTAAATCGCTCAGCGTGCCATTGAAAAACGTTCCCAGCGCCACCCTTGGCACGCGTGCCCTAAGTTCCCGACCCATGGTTTAGGGGATCCCCAATATTCTTCTCTCAATAATTGAAGTATATAAACCTCCCTGGCAATAATCTCTCATTACTGGAGAAGAGTAACACTAGATTGAGCCATTGTAGACACTATAGATTGAACCATTCATTGTAGACACTATAGATTGGACTATTGTAGACACTATAGATTGAACCATTGTAGACACTATAGATTGAACCATTCATTGTAGACACTATAGATTGAACCATTGTAGACACTATAGCTGGAATGGGTGTAATCTGTTCACAGTGGACTAGGTCACAAGATCTCATGTCAGTAGAACTTAAAAGCTACTTACATTATACGTCTAATAATCCTACTTTTTAATACCGTGCATGTTTTTCCTCTTAAAACACGGCTTGTTTAATTTTCACACTACATGTGTAGTTTTTTATATTTTATATTAGTATTCAAATTATCAAAAACAGTATAGTTTAGCAGCATATGTGCAATGTTTCAAATAATTACTCTTACGATAATGCTTATTTTAATACCAGTTTCAAGGTGGAAGTTATTGACGGCACAACATTAACAATAACTATAAAGTTGTGGTATGAATATGTCAGTGAGGGGTGACAGTTTATTTTCCTGGGACGATGGTCTAGGTAATTGGTTTCACGTGAGCTCGTGTTCTATTGTAGTGTTGAGATCTCTTCAAACAACTTAGTAAGGACGAGTGGTTAGAGGTATATGCTACTGTCCTAGGGACTAGATACCAGTATGGTGTTAACCGTGCTACTGTCCTAGGGACTAGATACCAGTATGGTGTTAACCGTGCTACTGTCCCAGGACTAGATACCAGTATGGTGTTAACCGTGCTACTGTCCTAGGGAGATGGAAATGTCTGCATGGATCGTACATGTCAACGGTGGAAGTAGTCGTTTAGTAGCGGGAGTGGAGTAGGCCTTAAAAAGGTATCATTTAGAGGAAGTTTACTCTCATTTGCGTGAAGGGAGAAGGGAACTAAAAAAAACGTTTGTACATTCAGCTGGGATTCGAGTCTCAACCTCCCCATCAGCGTAAAATCAATGTGGTTTTAATCTATTTCCGAATTATTATAAATTTATTTACATTAAATGTTTAGAATACGTATCTTTCTATTCATCTTTCTAATAGAAGTCTCTGTGATTTTATATTACTATTCAACAACCAAATGTTAAGGGGCTCGCCCTGGTTAGCAATAAATTGCCGCGCAGACGTTTATTTCTAACGCAATATTTAGTTGTAAGATGCATTATTTGATGATACGGCTCACGCCATAACAGCCCTATGGTGTATGTTTTATTAACAGAAACAAATTGAACATTTAGTTACTTTCTTTCCCCTCTTCCTTATCAACATGACGAAGGGTGGCTGTGGGTGAAGCTTGAACGGGAGTATAAGCCTGTCAGTGATAGATACGTTCTCGCTTACCGTGGCGGACACGTGGGTAAACATTAGTCCCGCTCCTGTGGTCGAGTGATCGGTTCATTCAAAGTAATATTTATATTTAAACTAAGTGTTTGTTGTGTAGTTGTACTCGGTGGTGTGACACAGCTGGTATATCATTCATCCAGCTCGACTCTCGTGGGATGTACCGAGAGCTAGTTAATTTACCTTGGTAGCAACTGGGGCATCTTAGCAGCTGCTTTTGAACAATTAGTTGCTTGCTCTGTTTAAAGTAGACAAAAGAATACCGTTTCAAACCGAGTTAGATGTGCTAAGATATTATTACGTTTAAAGTAAGCGTCCATCTCTCAGCAACAACAAAACTTGAGTATACAGTATTTTTGTTTGGGATGAATCCAAGCAAGTGTGATTACGGTCGTGGTGGAAGTATTGGCCAGAGATGACGTAGCTTCCATCAAGCCGCGGAGGAATACAGTGCAGTTTACACCCAATTTTACTCCTCCCTTGAATGGTATATCAATTTTAACGAAATCTGGCATGAACATTATTTCAATCTAGACCAAATGGGTTATTGTAAAATTGTTGTCTTAACCCACGTGAACCTTGGGTTATTCAATATGAAAATAATGTGTTTATTTCTGAATAATGTATTAACAAAGGAAAAATATCTATGAGTACTTCAAATAAAAGGATAAACTCTTTTAACTAGAAATCCAACTAGAATTTTTAAGAATATTAACAATAATAGTATGGTATAAGTGACCCTATCAGTTTTGTAGGTAACAACGCTTTTAAAAATAAATAACTTAAAAAGTAAAATTAATTATATTTATTCATTTTTTGGAAATGGAATAAAAATATGTAGTTTTACAAAAAAAATTGGGAGTGGAACAAAAGCAATGTGATTTACAAATAGTTAAAGATTAATTTTATGGAACAACTATTTTGAATTTATTTAATTGTTTTTCTTTTTAATTCTATTCATATGTTAGAAGCAGAATATTATTCTATATTATAATATAAAAGCGTCAGCTATTGGATTTAACACATCAAGAATCGTTATTTAAACACTTATTGTTAGATATTTATTAGAAGTAGACCTACGTGATAACAGTTTGTGCCAATTATGCGCTGTGGTTTCATTTTGCTGAGAACTATGTGTGTAACAGAATATCTCACACATCGCTCTCTGAGAACTACGTATTAACGAGATGTGTTGGCTCACCAAGGTTTGGCTAGTTTTAGGTGGGTCACCTTTTTGTGATTACCTATGTTATTTTATATTACTTATAGGTAAACTTGGAGGGGAATATAATTATTTATTTTGACTTTGGACATTCTTTTAGTATTCTTCGTCGGAAGACCAATGAAATATTTGGCAAACGGAGCAGCGTATATTTACTGGTTTTAGAGAAAATCCAAGGATCGTTAATCTGTGTTGTTTTTCTTTGCCAAAATAACTATGATTCATGAAAAGTTTGATAATCGACCATTTATGTTATTTTGTTAGGGGTAGTCGTAGAAACTAAGTAAACACAATGATATAAACATGTCAATAAATAACTATGTGCTATAAGATTTAGTCTAAATTTATTTGAACTAATCGTACATTATTTCAAGTCTGAACAGAAGCTAATTATATATATATATATATTTATTTATTTATTTAGCGCCACGTCTATTCGTTCGGGCTATTCACGTATTCATTAAGTACTCATTGAAGCTCGTATGGCGTGTATGTACTCATTGAGGCTCGTGTTACGTGTATGTACTCATTGAGGCTCGTGTTACGTGTATGTACTCATTGAGGCTCGTGTTACGTGTATGTACTCATTGAGGCTCGTGTTACGTGTATGTACTCATTGAGGCTCGTGTTACGTCTATGTACTCATTGAGGCTCGTGTTACGTGTATGTACTCATTGAAGCTCGTATGACGTGTATGCACTCATTGAGGCTCGTGTTACGTGTATGTACTCATTGAGGCTCGTATGACGTGTATATACTCATTGAGGCTCGTATGACGTGTATGTACTCATTGAGGCTCGTATGACGTGTATGTACTCATTGAGGCTCGTGTTACGTGTATGTACTCATTGAGGCTCGTGTTACGTGTATGCACTCATTGAGGCTCGTATGACGTGTATGCACTCATTGAGGCTCGTGTTACGTGTATGTACTCATTGAGGCTCGTATGACGTGTATGTACTCATTGAGGCTTGTATGACGTGTATGTACTCATTGAGGCTCGTATGACGTGTATGTACTCATTGAGGCTCGTATGACGTGTATGCACTCATTGAGGCTCGTATGACGTGTATGTACTAATTGAGGCTCGTGTTACGTGTATGCACTCATTGAGGCTCGTATGACGTGTATGCACTCATTGAGGCTCGTGTTACGTGTATGTACTCATTGAGGCTCATGTTACGTGTATGTACTCATTGAGGCTCGTATGACGTGTATGCACTCATTGAAGCTCGTATGACGTGTATGTACTCATTGAGGCTCGTGTTACGTGTATGTACTCATTGAGGCTCGTATGTCTTGTATGTACTCATTGAGGCTCGTGTTACGTGTATGTACTCATTGAGGCTCGTATGACGTGTATGTACTCATTGAAGCTCGTATGACGTGTATGTACTCATTGAGGCTCGTGTTACGTGTATGTACTCATTGAGGCTCGTATGACGTGTATGCACTCATTGAGGCTCGTGTTACGTGTATGTACTCATTGAGACTCGTGTTACGTCTATGCACTCATTGAGGCTCGTGTTACGTGTATGTACTCATTGAGGCTCGTATGACGTGTATGTACTCATTGAAGCTCGTATGACGTGTATGTACTCATTGAGGCTCGTGTTACGTGTATGTACTCATTGAGGCTCGTATGACGTGTATGCACTCATTGAGGCTCGTGTTACGTGTATGTACTCATTGAGGCTCATGTTACGTGTATGTACTCATTGAGGCTCGTATGACGTGTATGCACTCATTGAGGCTCGTGTTACGTGTATGTACTCATTGAGGCTCATGTTACGTGTATGTACTCATTGAGGCTCGTATGACGTGTATGTACTCATTGAAGCTCGTATGACGTGTATGTACTCATTGAGGCTCGTATGACGTGTATGCACTCATTGAGGCTCGTGTTACGTGTATGTACTCATTGAGGCTCGTATGACGTGTATGTACTCATTGAGGCTCGTGTTACGTGTATGTACTCATTGAGGCTCGTATGACTTGTATGTACTCATTGAAGCTCGTATGACGTGTATGTACTCATTGAGGCTCGTATGACGTGTATGCACTCATTGAAGCTCGTATGACGTGTATGTACTCATTGAGGCTCGTGTTACGTGTATGTACTCATTGAGGCTCGTATGACTTGTATGTACTCATTGAGGCTCGTGTTACGTGTATGTACTCATTGAGGCTCGTATGACTTGTATGTACTCATTGAAGCTCGTATGACGTGTATGTACTCATTGAGGCTCGTATGACTTGTACGTATAAAGGTATAAAGGTTTCATATCGAGTGTAAAACTTAGTTTTGTCAAGATTGATTCTAAATACATTTTTATCACCAAATATTTTACTCCAACCATGACTAATGGTAATATAGTTTTGTAGCCCTGATTAAAAACACAACAATACTTGTTAGAGAAGATGGGTACACGTTTTTCTACACAAACAAGGACCAAAATGATGGTTTTGGTTTATCTTCACTTTCAAATTGTGAATTAAAAAAGGATGCTTTCTGGCACAAGTTTGTATGTGTACCGATTTTGCTCGAAATCAAACAATTATTTCAAAAATTACAAGAGTGTCACATAAAGTTTTTTTTTTAAGAAATGACAAAAGTTAAACAGATAGCTCGACATATTAAATTAGTGCTTGGTTTGGTTAACATGTTTGAAAAATAACTTATAGGCAGATTCAAACCAAACCTGGTAAACACACAGTTTTTCCTAATGTTATCAAATTTAGAAACATAGAGCCTGATATCAGTTAACGGATAAACCGCATCAACCATTTCAAATTAGGACATTATACATCCGATGGCCAGCTCTTTTATAGTTAACTCTAGTACAATACCAAGCCTACTATGGTGATCAATAAATTGAAATAAAACACTACCTATTATAATGCAAAAGAAACGAAAACTATTGACAATGCAATCTTTTCTTAGACATGACATTAAGATAGTAAGTAAAACTTTGCTACAGAAGCATAATAATAAAAAAGATAATCTGGGTTTAATAAAGGACATAAATTAACAAATGTAATATGCTACAGAAACAAAATACAATAAATAACCAAGATGGTACCAAAGGAGCAAAATATCCGGTTCACACGGGTCAAGTCACTAGGTTACCTCAGAGGTAAGTTGGGTCTGGAAGAATCTGGATGAATATTGAAACATCAGTGATTATTGTCTTATAAAATTAATATTACTATGGATCATAACATCTCTTCCTCATCGACTGTCTATTAAAATGAAAAATGGACCACCAATTAGATTTTGAAAAGTTGAGTAATGCCACTACGAAACAAGGCTGTTAGCTCATGTTGTTGGACAACAGGGGTACATTTTTCACAGAATCAAATATGTAAATGCACTAATTGAATGTATTAATTCTTATATAATATGTCCTCATAAATAAATACAATTTTATTTTGTATTTTATCTAAAATGTATTAAGAATGGAACTTTATTGTTAATTGTTGACATTATGAATGTATTAACATCAACACTGTTCTTGAAAGCTTGGTTATATTGTTTGATCTTTTTTTAAACACTTTTTGGGGTTTTAAGGTGATTACATTTATTAAAACCATGGAAATTTTTAAAATAAGAAGTGAAAGATAAAAATATATAGACAATCTGTATAATAAGGGGTGTATGTTATTATATTTAATCAGGGTGTCTACTGGGTCATCAAAGTTATTAAATCGAGGAAAAGTTATTGATTGCAGAAAAGGTCATCAAAGTCCCTGGAAAGTCACGAATTTTCAATATCCGGGCAATAAAGTCACGAATATATATATTTTTAATTTCCCGCGCATCGTAACGTGACCACGTCAAATGTTGAGCCCCCCACTACTACCCATGATGCCATGCGCTAGCTGAAAGTTACCTAATTGTTTTTACCGTGACGCCAAAGAAGAGGTTAAAGTTTGCCATCTAGTTAAAAGTTAATGTTTCATGTGAGTACATTATGCCTAGATATGCATTATATAATGTTCGTCCGATTACCGAAGGAATTTTGTTGTCAAATAAAGTCACTAAAAAGTTTACCGCTTTGGGGTTGTTTATAAACAAACAATATTTAATAGCTATTGTTCTGTCAAGTGGTGAGCAATGGGTGATTACGAATAAAGAGGCAGGTTGTAGTTCTATCTCTACATCGCACTTGGGAAGTAAAGAGTAGGACGATAGAACTTAGAGGAAATATATCTGCATTTTTTGTGGAGGTAGAGGGAAACCATTTAAGGAAAATCAACTAAAAAAACCCATCAAACCTGTATTCGAACCACGACCAGCCTGTCACTAGCAAATCAGAGAAGATAATATTTGTAAATTGAAAAATAAGACTTGGACAGAGGAATTGAAACCGGTCCCCTAGAGCTAGCGCATCAATGCTCTACCACTGATACATACAGTATTCATTCTTCACTCATAGCTCACCCCGATCCAAGGGTCTTGTGATCAGTTCTCATCAAGGTGTTGTTTATCTAATTCACGAACATGATACATGGTGCGGCTACATTTGTAACCAAAGATTATTTACATCTTCTAGACCAGAGTTTTCAAAACTTTTCAGTTCACGAAACACTTTTAATATTAGTAAATTTTCGTGGAACACTTTTTATCTCTGTTAAAATATACTTGCATTTAGTCATCAAATAAAAAAGTTACGGTACTAATACTCAAATATATTATATTTTACCAAACATAAAATCAATCCTTAAAACGTAAATAAAACTTACTTTTAGTGGGATGGATGATTCTAATTTTTTCATCACAAATTTGTTTAGTATTTGGAATGATCTGGAAAGTTGAATGTTCATGTCAGGTACAGCTTGATGCTGTCTATTTCTATATTTGCTTTTCGTTGCTACATAATAGTCCAGTCTAACATAAATAAGTTGTAACAAAAGGAAGGAGCATTAGAACCGCACGCTTGGACACATTCGGGTACTTTTCTATTAGACTTACCGTAAAGCTTTTGTTTTAAATGAGAGTGAGAAACCAAGTCAATCAGTCTTTCATAACTATGCGCATTAAAACCCACTGGTTTGGCTGTAATTATAAATGGCGTCCATACCCAACCATTATCACCATTAATAGTAGGAAAATATTCTGTTAAAGAACACTGCAGGTCACATACGTATTGTAAGATGGTGATGGAAACTTCTGCATCGACTGTACAATGTATTACAGTCAGAACTTCATATAGATTAGGAACGCATTCAAAGTTATTCTGGTTTACAGAAGATCTCCAAAGTTCAAGTTTCTTTTTAAAAGATAAATTTTATCAACTTCAGTAAAAATTGTCACAACATTTCCTTGCAGAGACAGCTTTATTTAATTTATTTTGCAAAAATATCTGCAGAGTATGCATTTCTCACTAGCCATGAGGAATTTGTCAAAAAGTCAGACTTTCGTCCTGCATTATCTGAAGTGAAGAATACAAGTAGTTCACTACGAAGTTAAAAAAGACTCACAAGAACTTTGTATCTATACATCCAACTTACTTCAGTATGTCTCTAGACAGCCACCTTACTTCAGTATGTCTATAGACAGCCAACTTACTTCAGTATGTCTCTATACAGCCAACTTACTTCAGTATGTCTCTAGACAGCCACCTTACTTCAGTATGTCTCTAGACAGCCACCTTACTTCAGTATGTCTCTAGACAGCCAACTTACTTCAGTATGTCTCTAGACAGCCACCTTACTTCAGTATGTCTCTAGACAGCCACCTTACTTCAGTATGTCTCTAGACAGCCACCTTACTTCAGTATGTCTCTAGACAGCCAACTTACTTCAGTATGTCTCTAGACAGCCAACTTACTTCAGTATGTCTCTAGACAGCCACCTTACTTCAGTATGTCTCTAGACAGCCACCTTACTTCAGTATGTCTCTAGACAGCCAACTTACTTCAGTATGTCTCTATACAGCCAACTTACTTCAGTATGTCTCTAGACAGCCAACTTACTTCAGTATGTCTCTAGACAGCCACCTTACTTCAGTATGTCTCTATACAGCCAACTTACTTCAGTATGTCTCTAGACAGCCAACTTACTTCAGTATGTCTCTAGACAGCCACCTTACTTCAGTATGTCTCTAGACAGCCACCTTACTTCAGTATGTCTCTAGACAGCCAACTTACTTCAGTATGTCTCTATACAGCCACCTTCAGTATGTCTCTAGACAGCCACCTTACTTCAGTATGTCTCTAGACAGCCACCTTACTTCAGTATGTCTCTAGACAGCCAACTTACTTCAGTATGTCTCTAGACAGCCAACTTACTTCAGTATGTCTCTAGACAGCCAACTTACTTCAGTATGTCTCTAGACAGCCACCTTCAGTATGTCTCTAGACAGCCACCTTACTTCAGTATGTCTCTAGACAGCCACCTTACTTCAGTATGTCTCTAGACAGCCAACTTACTTCAGTATGTCTCTAGACAGCCACCTTCAGTATGTCTCTAGACAGCCACCTTACTTCAGTATGTCTCTAGACAGCCAACTT
The DNA here is from genome assembly GCA_039000515.1 of Timema cristinae. NCBI lineage: Eukaryota > Metazoa > Arthropoda > Insecta > Phasmatodea > Timematidae > Timema > Timema cristinae. The sequence continues at coordinate 3,566,848 of JBCFYV010000024.1, forward strand.
ACTTCAGTATGTCTCTAGACAGCCAACTTACTTCAGTATGTCTCTAGACAGCCAACTTACTTCAGTATGTCTCTAGACAGCCACCTTCAGTATGTCTCTAGACAGCCACCTTACTTCAGTATGTCTCTAGACAGCCAACTTACTTCAGTATGTCTCTAGACAGCCACCTTCAGTATGTCTCTAGACAGCCACCTTACTTCAGTATGTCTCTAGACAGCCACCTTACTTCAGTATGTCTCTAGACAGCCACCTTACTTCAGTATGTCTCTAGACAGCCAACTTACTTCAGTATGTCTAACCCACCTCATTTCCTAGACAGCCACTACTTCAGTATGTCTCTAGACAGCCACCTTCAGTTTCTCAGATAGTATTCTCTAGACAGCCACTTACTTCAGTATGTCTCTAGACAGCCACCTTTCAGTATGTCTCTAGACAGCCACCTTACTTCAGTATGTCTCTAGACAGCCACCTTACTTCAGTATGTCTCTAGACAGCCACCTTACTTCAGTATGTCTCTAGACAGCCAACTTACTTCAGTATGTCTCTTAACCCCAACTTACTTCAGTACTGGTCTCTAGACAGCCAACTTACTTCAGTATGTCTCTAACAGCCACCTTCAGTATGTCTCTAGACAGCCACCTTACTTCAGTATGTCTCTAGACAGCCACTTACTTCAGTATGTCTCTAGACAGCCACCTACTTCAGTATGTCTCTAGACAGCCACCTTACTTCAGTATGTCTCTAGAACACCACCTTACTTCAGTATGTCTCTAGACAGCCACTTACTTCAGTAATGCCTCTAGTCCTAGTACAGCCAACTCTTCAGTATGTCTCTAGACAGCCAACCTTACTTCAGTATGTCTCTAGACAGCCAACTTACTTCAGTATGTCTCTAGACAGCCACCTTCAGTATGTCTCTTAGACAGCCACCTTACTTCAGTATGTCTCTAGACAGCCACCTTACTTCAGTATGTCTCTAGACAGCCACTTACTTCAGTATGTCTCTAGACAGCCAACTTCTCAGTATGTCTCTCTAGACAACCACCTTACTTCAGTATGTCTCTAGACAGCCAACCTTACTTCAGTATGTCTCTAGACAGCCACCTTACTACAGTATTCTCTAGACAGCCAACTTACTTCAGTATGTCTCTAGACAAGCCAACTTACTTCAGTATGTCTCTAGACAGCCACTTACTTCAGTATGTCTCTAGACAGCCACCTTCAGTATGTCTCTAGACAGCCACCTTACTTCAGTATGTCTCTAGACAGCCACCTTACTTCAGTATTTGCCCTCTCAATGCCACAGCCACCTTACTTCAGTATGTCTCTAGACAGCCACCTTCAGTATGTCTCTAGACAGCCACCTTACTTCAGTATGTCTCTAGACAGCCACTTACTTCAGTATGTCTCTAGACAGCCAACTTACTTCAGTATGTCTCTAGACAGCCACCTTACTTCAGTATATGTCTCTAGACAGCCAACTTACTTCAGTATGTCTCTAGACAGCCACTATCAGTATGTCTCTAGACAGCCACCTTACTTCAGTATGTCTCTAGACAGCCACCTTACTTCAGTATGTCTCTAGACAGCCAACTTACTTCAGTATGTCTCTAGATAGCCCTACTTCAGTATGTCTCTAGACAGCCACCTTACTTCAGTATGTCTCTAGACAGCCACCTTACTTCAGTATGTCTCTAGACAGCCAACTTACTTCAGTATGTCTCTAGACAGCCACCTTACTTCAGTATGTCTCTAGACAGCCACCTTACTTCAGTATGTCTCTAGACAGCCAACTTACTTCAGTATGTCTCTAGACAGCCACCTTACTTCAGTATGTCTCTAGACAGCCACCTTACTTCAGTATGTCTCTAGACAGCCACCTTACTTCAGTATGTCTCTAGACAGCCAACTTACTTCAGTATGTCTCTAGACAGCCAACTTACTTCAGTATGTCTCTAGACAGCCACCTTACTTCAGTATGTCTCTAGACAGCCACCTTACTTCAGTATGTCTCTAGACAGCCACCTTACTTCAGTATGTCTCTATACAGCCAACTTACTTCAGTATGTCTCTAGACAGCCAACTTACTTCAGTATGTCTCTAGACAGCCACTTACTTCAGTATGTCTCTATACAGCCAACTTACTTCACTATGTCTCTAGACAGCCAACTTACTTCAGTATGTCTCTAGACAGCCACCTTACTTCAGTATGTCTCTAGACAGCCACCTTACTTCAGTATGTCTCTAGACAGCCAACTTACTTCAGTATGTCTCTAGACAGCCACCTTACTTCAGTATGTCTCTAGACAGCCAACTTACTTCAGTATGTCTCTAGACAGCCACCTTACTTCAGTATGTCTCTAGACAGCCACCTTACTTCAGTATGTCTCTAGACAGCCAACTTACTTCAGTATGTCTCTAGACAGCCAACTTACTTCAGTATGTCTCTAGACAGCCACCTTACTTCAGTATGTCTCTAGACAGCCACCTTACTTCAGTATGTCTCTAGACAGCCAACCCTTACTTCAGTATGTCTCTAGACAGCCACCTTACTTCAGTATGTCTCTAGACAGCCACCTTACTTCAGTATGTCTCTAGAACAGCCACTTACTTCAGTATGTCTCTAGACAGCCACTTACTTCAGTATGTCTCTAGACAGCCAACTTACTTCAGTATGTCTCTAGACAGCCACCTTACTTCAGTATGTCTCTAGACAGCCACCTTACTTCAGTATGTCTCTAGACAGCCACTTACTTCAGTATGTCTCTAGACAGCCACCTTACTTCAGTATGTCTCTAGACAGCCAACTTACTTCAGTATGTCTCTAGACAGCCACTACTCAGTATGTCTCTAGACAGCCAACTACTTCAGTATGTCTCTAGACAGCCACCTTACTTCAGTATGTCTCTAGACAGCCATCCTTAACTTCAGTATGTTCTCTAGACAGCCAACTTACTTCAGTATGTCTCTAGACAGCCAACTTACTTCAGTATGTCTCTAGACAGCCACACTTACTTCAGTATGTCTCTAGACAGCCACCTTACTTCAGTATGTCTCTAGACAGCCACCTTACTTCAGTATGTCTCTAGACAGCCACTTACTTCAGTATGTCTCTAGACAGCCACCTTACTTCAGTATGTCTCTAGACAGCCAACTTACTTCAGTATGTCTCTAGACAGCCAACTTACTTCAGTATGTCTCTAGACAGCCACTTACTTCAGTATGTCTCTAGACAGCCACCTTACTTCAGTATGTCTCTAGACAGCCACCTTACTTCAGTATGTCTCTAGACAGCCACTTACTTCAGTATGTCTCTAGACAGCCACTTACTTCAGTATGTCTCTAGACAGCCACCTTACTTCAGTATGTCTCTAGACAGCCAACTTACTTCAGTATGTCTCTAGACAGCCACTTACTTCAGTATGTCTCTAGACAGCCACCTTACTTCAGTATGTCTCTAGACAGCCACCTTACTTCAGTATGTCTCTAGACAGCCAACTTACTTCAATGTATGCTCTAAGACAGCCACTTACTTCAGTATGTCTCTAGACAGCCAAACTTACTTCAGTATGTCTCTAACAGCCACCTTCGTATGTCTCTAGACAGCCACCTTACTTCAGTATGTCTCTATACAGCCACTTACTTCAGTATGTCTCTAGATGCCAACTACTTCAGTATGTCTTATCAAGCCAAACACTCAGTATGTTCTTAACAGCCACTTACTTCAGTATGTCTCTAACAGCCAACTTACTTCAGTATGTCTCTAGACAGCCACTTTACTTCAGTATCTTCAGAGCTCTCAGTATGCCTTACTCAGTAGCCTACATACTTCAGTATGTCTCTAGACACCACTTCAGTATGTCTCTAGACAGCCACTTACTTCAGTATGTCTCTAGACAGCAACTTACTTCAGTATGTCTCTAGAGTCCAAGCCACTTATTGTCTCTAGTACAGCCACCTTTAGTATGTCTCTAGACAGCCACTTACTTCAGTATGTCTAGACAGCCACTTACTTCAGTATGTCTCTAGACAGCCACTTACTTCAGTATGTCTCTAGACAGCCACCTTACTTCAGTATGTCTCTAGACAGCCAACTTACTTCAGTATGTCTCTATACAGCCACCTTCAGTATGTCTCTAGACAGCCACCTTACTTCAGTATGTCTCTAGACAGCCAACTTACTTCAGTATGTCTCTATACAGCCAACTTACTTCAGTATGTCTCTATACAGCCACCTTCAGTATGTCTCTATACAGCCACCTTCAGTATGTCTCTATACAGCCAACTTACTTCAGTATGTCTCTATACAGCCAACTTACTTCAGTATGTCTCTAGACAGCCACCTTCAGTATGTCTCTATACAGCCACCTTCAGTATGTCTCTATACAGCCAACTTACTTCAGTATGTCTCTAGACAGCCAACTTACTTCAGTATGTCTCTATACAGCCAACTTACTTCAGTATGTCTCTAGACAACCACCTTCAGTATGTCTCTATACAGCCACCTTCAGTATGTCTCTATACAGCCAACTTACTTCAGTATGTCTCTAGACAGCCACCTTCAGTATGTCTCTATACAGCCACCTTCAGTATGTCTCTATACAGCCAACTTACTTCAGTATGTCTCTAGACAGCCAACTTACTTCAGTATGTCTCTAGACAGCCAACTTACTTCAGTATGTCTCTATACAGCCAACTTACTTCAGTATGTCTCTAGACAGCCAACTTACTTCAGTATATCTCTAGACAGCCAACTTACTTCAGTATGTCTCTATACAGCCAACTTACTTCAGTATGTCTCTAGACAGCCACCTTCAGTATGTCTCTATACAGCCACCTTCAGTATGTCTCTATACAGCCAACTTACTTCAGTATGTCTCTAGACAGCCACCTTCAGTATGTCTCTAGACAGCCACCTTACTTCAGTATGTCTCTATACAGCCACCTTACTTCAGTATGTCTCTAGACAGCCACCTTACTTCAGTATGTCTCTAGACAGCCACCTTACTTCAGTATGTCTCTATACAGCCACCTTTAGTATGTCTCTATACAGCCAACTTACTTCAGTATGTCTCTAGACAGCCACCTTCAGTATGTCTCTAGACAGCCACCTTACTTCAGTATGTCTCTATACAGCCACCTTACTTCAGTATGTCTCTAGACAGCCACCTTACTTCAGTATGTCTCTAGACAGCCACCTTACTTCAGTATGTCTCTATACAGCCACCTTTAGTATGTCTCTATACAGCCACCTTACTTCAGTATGTCTCTATACAGCCAACTTACTTCAGTATGTCTCTAGACAGCCACCTTCAGTATGTCTCTAGACAGCCACCTTCAGTATGTCTCTAGACAGCCACCTTCAGTATGTCTCTATACAGCCACCTTCAGTATGTCTCTATACAGCCAACTTACTTCAGTATGTCTCTAGACAGCCACCTTCAGTATGTCTCTATACAGCCAACTTACTTCAGTATGTCTCTAGACAGCCACCTTACTTCAGTATGTCTCTATACAGCCAACTTACTTCAGTATGTCTCTAGACAGCCAACTTACTTCAGTATGTCTCTATACAGCCAACTTACTTCAGTATGTCTCTAGACAGCCACCTTCAGTATGTCTCTATACAGCCACCTTCAGTATGTCTCTATACAGCCAACTTACTTCAGTATGTCTCTAGACAGCCACCTTCAGTATGTCTCTAGACAGCCACCTTCAGTATGTCTCTATACAGCCACCTTCAGTATGTCTCTATACAGCCAACTTACTTCAGTATGTCTCTAGACAGCCACCTTCAGTAGGTCTCTATACAGCCACCTTCAGTATGTCTCTATACAGCCAACTTACTTCAGTATGTCTCTAGACAGCCACCTTACTTCAGTATGTCTCTATACAGCCAACTTACTTCAGTATGTCTCTAGACAGCCAACTTACTTCAGTATGTCTCTATACAGCCAACTTACTTCAGTATGTCTCTAGACAGCCACCTTCAGTATGTCTCTATACAGCCACCTTCAGTATGTCTCTATACAGCCAACTTACTTCAGTATGTCTCTAGACAGCCACCTTCAGTATGTCTCTAGACAGCCACCTTCAGTATGTCTCTAGACAGCCACCTTACTTCAGTATGTCTCTAGACAGCCACCTTACTTCAGTATGTCTCTATACAGCCAACTTACTTCAGTATGTCTCTAGACAGCCACCTTCAGTATGTCTCTAGACAGCCACCTTCAGTATGTCTCTATACAGCCACCTTCAGTATGTTTCTATACAGCCACCTTACTTCAGTATGTCTCTAGACAGCCACCTTCAGTATGTCTCTATACAGCCACCTTCAGTATGTCTCTATACAGCCACCTTACTTCAGTATGTCTCTAGACAGCCACCTTACTTCAGTATGTCTCTATACAGCCAACTTACTTCAGTATGTCTCTATACAGCCAACTTACTTCAGTATGTCTCTAGACAGCCACCTTACTTCAGTATGTCTCTAGACAGCCACCTTACTTCAGTATGTCTCTAGACAGCCAACTTACTTCAGTATGTCTCTAGACAGCCACCTTCAGTATGTCTCTAGACAGCCACCTTACTTCAGTATGTCTCTATACAGCCAACTTACTTCAGTATGTCTCTAGACAGCCACCTTCAGTATGTCTCTAGACAGCCAACTTACTTCAGTATGTCTCTAGACAGCCACCTTACTTCAGTATGTCTCTATACAGCCACCTTACTTCAGTATGTCTCTATACAGCCAACTTACTTCAGTATGTCTCTATACAGCCACCTTCAGTATGTCTCTATACAGCCACCTTCAGTATGTCTCTATACAGCCAACTTACTTCAGTATGTCACTATACAGCCAACTTACTTCAGTATGTCTCTAGACAGCCAACTTACTTCAGTATGTAGCAGGAGCGCGTTATGCTGACTCCTTGTTTCTTCACACAAAATTTTAAAAAGCCTAGATTGAAGTGGCTGAGATTTTACATAATTAATAATTTGTATAGAATTATCAAATCAATATCAGATATGTTTGTATTTTTTTAGTTACAAGTGATTTCCTCGGTAGAACACAATGTCTTTTAGTGATTTGTGGTGCAACACGACAGCTCACTTCATTTATTCTACCATTTCCCATGAACCATCGATACACACATATATACATTTTCCTCAACTAATGTTATTGTTTATGATAACACTGTTGATGCAGTTACATATTCCTTCTCCAGTGTTACTTGGTAAGGGTTCACATAGGAGCAAGTCCTCTTCAATCACATTACTATAACTATATCAGTAACACAGCAAGTCCCGAAACGTCGATAGACTCATCTTAACTTCAAGGAACTCTTGGCAGTTCTTCATTCGGCAAACTAGTTCCAATATAATCTACAAGATCGATGGGAAACAGTAGCCTATTATTTGACAATGGTTCTTTATCAATATTTCTACCAGACTCTTAATTCAATATGTATGTTACAATATCTTTCGTACAAGACTTGATAATAGTTTCTCCTACAGTGTGCGCAAGCGCAATACGCTAACTTACACGGTAAGATACTTCTGTGTCATTTTCATTGTCCGTCTCAGCCCTTTATATCATATAAAGTGGACATTGTAAATCTTTGTTTTGGTATTCACGATGACTAGTTTCCAAATGCCTGCGAACTTTACCAGGAGCTATAGAACTGTTGGCTAGTATTTCGATACACACACCGCACTGCACGTCAAGAGCCTTAGTCCCAACACATAATGATAATGTTAATATTACTTTCGATTTGGTCTTTTATCATCTTCTTGTTTTTTGTTGCACTTATCGCCGACACAGTACTTTTGTCATTACTACGTAAGCACTCTATTGGTAGCGTTACATGACTTCCCCACACTCAATGTTCATCGCCATGTGTCACCATGTGTCGCCATGTGTCGCCATGTGTCACCATGTGTCACTATGTGTCACCATGTGTCACCATGTGTCACCATGTGTCACTATGTGTCGCCATGTGTCGCCATGTGTCGCCATGTGTCACCATGTGTCGCCATGTGTCACCATGTGTCACTATGTGTCACCATGTGTCACCATGTGTCGCCATGTGTCACCATGTGTCGCCATGTGTCACCATGTGTCGCCATGTGTCACCATGTGTCACCATGTGTCGCCATGCCATTGTCCCATGTGTCGCCATGTGTCGCCATGTGTCGCCATGTGTCCCATGTCCATGTGTCACCATGTGTCACATGTGTCACCATTGTCCCATGTGTCGCCATGTGTCACCATGTGTCACATGTGTCACCATGTGTCGCCATGTGTCACCATGTTGTAATGTGTCACCATGTGTCACCATGTGTCACCATGTGTCACCATGGCGGCAGCTGGTTCAAAGAATGCATACATCAAGGTTTAGGAAACCAAGACGTTGTGCTAGGCAACGTTACAGCAACATTTACTGTATCTTAAACTACACATCAAATAGAATAGGTTCAAATTAAAGAATAATAATAGTTTTTTATTTGTGATTTCCCGATTTATCCACGGAACACCTTATCTCCCCTACCTGTACATAGTGTGAGAAAACATGTTTTAGACTTTAATATTCATGTCCAGTTGTTTGTGAAAGCGTTATCTTTGATTCAAGGAAAATGAGCCTGAAATCTAGTCCGCATGCCCCTCAATGTGGGTAACTAGTTAGTAGAGAACAAGAAACAGTCTAGGTTGTAGAGTCAGAGACAGTCTAGGTTGTAAAGTCATAGAGACAGTCTAGTTTGTAGATCATAGAGACAGTCTAGGTTGTAGAGTATAGAGACATCTAGTTGTAGAGAAAGAGACATTTAGTTGTAGTAAACAGTCATGAGTATGAGACAGTCTAGTTGAGAGTCATAGAGACAGTCTAGGTTGTAGAGTATAGAGACAGTCTAGGTTGTAGAGTCATAGAGACGTCTAGGTTGTAAGTCATAGAGACAGTCTAGGTTGTAGAGAAGAGACAGTTAAGTTGTAGAGTTAAGAGACAGTCTAGTTGAGAGCATAAGACAGTCTAGGTTGTAAGTAGTAGAGACAGTCTAGGTTGTAGATCATGAGACAGTCAGGTTGTAGAGTCATAGAAACAGTCTAAGGTTGTAGAGTCAGAGAGACAGTCTAGGTTGTAGAGTCATAGAGACATCTAGTTGTAGAGTCATAGAGACAGTCAGTTAGAGTTAGACAGTAGTTAATCAAGAGACAGTCTAGGTTGTAGAGTATAGAGACAGTCTAGGTTGTAGAGTCATAGAGACGTCTAGGTTGTAGAGTCATAGAGACAGTCTAGGTTGTAGAGTAGAAAGAGACAGTTAAGGTTGTAGAGTTACAGAGACAGTCTAGTTGTAGAGTATAGAGACAGTCTAGGTTGTAGATCATAGAGACAGTCTAGGTTGTAGAGTCATAGAGACAGTCTAGGTTGTATAGAGCTTTTAGATGACAGTCTAGGTTGTAGAGTCATAGAGACAGTCTAGGTTGTAGAGTCATAGAGACAGTCTAGTTGTAGAGAAAGAGACAGTCTAAGTTGTAGAGTATAAGAGACAGTCTAAGGTTGTAGAGTCATAGAGACAGTCTAGGTTGTAGAGTAAGACAGTCTAGTTGTAGAGTCATAGAGACAGTCTAGGTTGTAGAGTCATAGAGACAGTCTAGGTTGTAGAGTCATAGAGACAGACTAGTCTAGGTTTTAGTGAGAGTCATAGAGACAGTCTAGGTTGTAGAGTCATAGAGACAGTCTAGGTTGTAGAGTCATAGAGACAGTCTAGGTTGTAGAGAAGAGACAGTTTAAGTTGTAGAGTTACAGAGACAGTCTAGGTTGTAGAGTCATAGAGACAGTCTAGGTTGTAGAGTCATAGAGACAGTCTAGGTTGTAGAGAGTCATAGAGACAGTCTTAGTGGTTGTAGAGTCATAGAGACAGTCTAGGTTGTAGAGTATAGAGACAGTCTAGGTTGTAGAGTGATAGAGACAGTCTAGGTTGTAGAGTGATAGAGACAGTCTAGGTTGTAGAGTTAATAGAGAAGTCTAGAAGTTTGTAGAGTCAGAAGACAGTCTAGGTTGTAGAGTCATAGAGACAGTCTAGGTTGTAGAGTCATAGAGACAGTCTAGGTTGTAGAGAGAAAGAGACAGTTAAGTTGTAGAGTACAGAGACATCTAGGTTGTAGAGTCATAGAGACAGTCTAGGTTGTAGAGTCAGAGAGACAGTCTAGGTTGTAGAGTCATAGAGACAGTCTAGGTTGTAGAGAATAGAGACAGTTAGTTTAGGTTGAGACATCTGTTTGATATAGAGACAGTCTAGTTGTAGAGTTATAGAGACAGTCTAGTTGTAGAGTTATAGAGACAGTCTAGGTTGTAGAGTGATAGAGACGTCTAGGTTGTAGAGTCATAGAGACAGTCTAGGTGTAGAGTGATAGAGACAGTTAGTTGTAGAGTTAGTCAGAGACAGTCTAGGTTGTAGAGTCAGAGACAGTCTAGTTGTATGAGTCAAAGGACAGTCTAGGTTGTAGATCATGGACAGTCAGGTTGTAAGTTAGAGACAGTGACTAGTTGTAGGTCGAGAGACATCTAGTTGTAGAGTCATAGAGACAGTCTAGGTTGTATGAGTCAAGAGACAGTCTAGGTTGTAGAGTCATAGAGACAGTCTAGGTTGTAGAGTAAAGAGACAGTTCTAGTTGTAGAGTTATCAGAGACAGTTAGTTGTAGATGTCATAGAGACAGTCAAGTTGAGAGTCATAGAACAGCTGGGTTTTTTAGTAGAGATTATAAGAGACAGTTCTAGTTGTAAGTTAGAGACAGTCTAGTTGTAAGTCTAAGACAGTCTAGTTGTTAGTGAGAGAGACAGTTAAGTTGTGATTATCAGAGACAGTCTAGTTGTCGAGTCATGAGACAGTCTAGGTTGTAATGTCAGAGAGACAGTCTAGGTTGTAGATCATAGAGACAGTCTAGGTTGTAGAGTCATAGAGACAGTCTAGGTTGTGAGAGTCAAGAGACAGTCTAGGTTGTAGAGTCATAGAGACAGTCTAGGTTGTAGAGTCATAAGAGACAGTCTAGGTTGTAGAGTCAGAGGACAGTCTAGGTTGTAGAGTCATAGAGACAGTCTAGGTTGTAGAGTCATAGAGACAGTCTAGGTTGTAGAGTATAGAGACAGTCTAGTTGTAGAGTCATAGAGACAGTCTAGGTTGTAGAGTCATAGAGACAGTCTAGGTTGTAGAGTCATAGAGAAGTTAAGTTGTAGAGTACAAGAGACAGTCTAGGTTTGTAGAGTCATAGAGACAGTCTAGGTTGTAGAGTAGAGAGACAGTCTAGGTTGTAGAGTCATAGAGACAGTCTAGTGTTGTAGAGTCATAGAGACAGTCTAACAGTCTAGGTTGTAGAGTCATAAGACAGTCTAGGTTGTAGAGCGATAGAGACAGTCAGTTGTAGAGTTATAGAGACAGTCTAGGTTGTAGAGTCATAGAGACAGTCTAGGTTCTAGAGCCAGATGGCAGTCTAGGTTGTATAAAGTCAGAGAGACAGTCTAGGTTGTATAAAGTCAGAGAGACAGTCTAGGTTGTAAAAAGTCAGAGAGACAGTTAGGTTGTATAAAGTCAGAGAGACAGTCTAGGTTGTATAAATTCAGAGAGACAGTCTAGGTGTAATAAAGTCAGAAGAGACAGTCTAGTTTGTATAAATTCAGAGAGACAGTTAGGTTGTATAAAGTCAGAGAGACAGTCTAGGTTGTATAAAGTCAGAGAGACAGTACTAGGTTGTATAATGTCAGAGAGACAGTCTAGGTTGTATAAAGTCAGAGAGACAGTCTAGGTTGTATAGTCAGAGAGACAGTCTAGGTTGTATAAAGTCAGAGAGACAGTCTAGGTTATATAAAGTCAGAGAGACAGTCTAGGTTGTATAGTCACAGAGACAGTCTAGGTTGTATAGTCACGAGAACAGTCTAGGTTGTATAGTCACAGAGACAGTCTAGGTTGTATAGTCACAGAGAGACTAGTTACTAGGTTGTATAGTCACAGAGACAGACATCTAGGTTGTTAAGTCACAGAGACAGTCTAGGTTGTATAATGTCAGAGAGACAGTCTAGGTTGTATAAAGTCAGAGAGACAGTCTAGGTTTATATAAAGTCAGAGAGACAGTCTAGGTTGTAGAGTCAGAGAATAGAACAGATTAGGTTGTAGTCAAGAGACAGTCTAGTTTAGAGCTCAGGAGACGACAGTCTAGGTTGTATTAAGTCAACGCAGGAAGGAAACAGTCTAGGTTGTATAAAGTCAGAGAGACAGTCTAGGTTATATAAAGTCAAGAGACAGTCTAGGTTTAGAGTCAGAGAGACAGTCTAGTTTAGAGTCAGAGAGACAGTCTAGGTTGTATAAAGTCAGAGAGACAGTCTTGGTTGTATAAAGTCAGGAGACAGTCATAGGTATGTAGAGTCAGAGAGACAGTCTAGTTTTTAATCAGAGAAGTCTAGTTGTATAAAGTCAGAGAGACAGTCTAGGTTGTATAGTCACAGAGACAGTCTAGGTTGTATAGTCAGAGAGACAGTCTAGGTTGTATAGTCACAGAGACAGTCTAGGTTGTATAGTCAAGAACAGTCAGGTTTAGTCAAGAGACAGTCTAGGTTGTATAGTCGAGACAGTCTAGTGAGTCAGAGACAGTCTAGGTTGTATAATGTCAGAGAGACAGTCTAGGTTGTATAAAGTCAGAGAGACAGTCTAGGTTGTATAGTCAGAGAGACAGTCTAGGTTATATAAAGTTAGAGAGAGACAGTCTAGGTTGTATAGTCACAGAGACAGTCTAGGTTATATAGTCACAGAGACAGTCTAGGTTGTAGAGTCATAGAGACAGTCTAGGTTGTAAATACATCTGCTCCTCTTCACACAAACAATTACAATCTTCTCTTTAATTAACCATTAATGTTGGATAGCTGTGGTTATTTAAATAATGCATAGTCTCTATTAAAATGGATACGCGTATAATATGTTCCATAGTACGTAATATTTATTTAACAAGACGGTTGTGTATTTAGTTGTGTTTTATGTCTAGTACACATTTGTTAGTTTTTTCACAGCCTGCATATTAATTTTACCTCTAAATTATGAGTTGTTTATTCAATTAAAGTCGATGCCAGGCTTCAGCTCTAATATACTATCAAATTATATCTCTTTAATTAGATGCACGTTCTTGTGGCGAGTTCCGAGCGAGACATTGTGATTACAGTAATTGTACAGCTAATAATTAGAGGTAGGAGCCAGCTACAGTATGACTCACAATGGTGATTAGCACATGAAACTCAACAATAGATTCACTGTACACCGGATTAGTCAATATAGCCCCACCTGGGTCTCTCTGCGATTGTGTGTCGATTATATTCAAATCATGTTTTAAGTGAGTAGGTATGTCGTGCAGTCGTTATATTGATGTCAATGTTGGAGAATGTCGAACTTGCTATATAACATCAACTTATACGAACCTACACATCGTTCAATTTCTTCTTATCTCGGTGGTACATATATTTCGGTCCCCCCAAAACCGGCTCACCTTGGTTTCAGTTTCAAGAATTGGATTATGGTATCGTTTGTCCAGCCACATATGTTTTGCAAAAGAATTTACTAAGCAGAAATTGGGAGAAAACAAAATCAAAATTAACAAAAATTAAATTTATTAAAACCGATGACGTGCCAAATGTCTAAATTCTCATTTCTAATTGGCATTGACTGGACGAGATTGTGGCGATGCACCCTTACTTTCGTCTCGTGGCCTTTGAATCGGACACAAAGACCGACACGGACACAAGCGTCGCTGAGGTGAGGCCCCCCTCCACACTCCCACACTCGGACTGCCTCGGGTAGTCTCGACTAGACCCCCCTCCACACTCCCACGCTCGGACTGCCTCGGGTCATCTCGACTAGTTCCCCCTCCACACTCCCACACTCGGACTGCCTCGGGTCGTCTCGACTAGTTCTCCCTCCACACTCCCACACTCGGACTGCCTCGGGTCATCTCGACTAGTTCCCCCTCCACACTCCCACGCTCGGACTGCCTCGGGTCATCTCGACTAGTTCCCCCTCCACACTCCCACACTCTGACTGCCTCGGGTAGTCTCGACTAGACCCCCCTCCACACTCCCACGCTCGGACTGCCTCGGGTCATCTCGACTAGTTCCCCCTCCACACTCCCACACTCTGACTGCCTCGGGTAGTCTCGACTAGACCCCCCTCCACACTCCCACGCTCGGACTGCCTCGGGTCATCTCGACTAGTTCCCCCTCCACACTCCCACACTCGAACTGCCTCGGGTCGTCTCGACTAGTTCCCCCTCCACACTCCCACGCTCGGACTGCCTCGGGTCGTCTCGACTAGTTCCCCCTCCACACTCCCACGCTCGGACTGCCTCGGGTCATCTCGACTAGTTCCCCCCTCCACACTCCCACACTCGGACTGCCTCGGGTCATCTCGACAAGTTCCCCCTCCACACTCCCACGCTCGGACTGCCTCGGGTCGTCTCGACTAGTTCCCCCTCCACACTCGGACTGCCTCGGGTCGTCTCGACTAGTTCCCCCTCCACACTCGGACTGCCTCGGGTCGTCTCGACTAGTTCCCCCTCCACACTCCCACACTCTGACTGCCTCGGGTCGTCTCGACTAGTTCCCCCTCCACACTCCCACACTCTGACTGCCTCGGGTCGTCTCGACTAGTTCCCCCTCCACACTCCCACACTCGGACTGCCTCGGGTCGTCTCGACTAGACCCCCCTCCACACTACCCACGCTCTGACTGCCTCGGGTCGTCTCGACTAGACCCCCCTCCACACTCCCACACTCTGACTGCCTCGGGTCGTCTCGACTAGTTCCCCCTCCACACTCCCACACTCTGACTGCCTCGGGTCGTCTCGACTAGTTCCCCCTCCACACTCCCACACTCTGACTGCCTCGGGTCGTCTCGACTAGTTCCCCCTCACATCCCACCTCGGACTGCCTCGGGTCGTCTCGACTAGACCCCCTCCACACTCCCACCTCGGACTGCCTCGGGTCGTCTCGACTAGACCCCCCTCCACACTCCCACACTCTGACTGCCTCGGGTCGTCTCGACTAGTTCCCCTCCCACACTCCCACACTCTGACTGCCTCGGGTCGTCTCGACTAGTCCCCCTCCACACTCCCACGCTCTGACTGCCTCGGGTCGTCTCGACTAGACCCCCTCCACACTCCCACGCTCTGGGCTGCCTCGGGTCGTCTCGACTAGTTCCCCTCCACACTCCCACACTCGGACTGCCTCGGGTCGTCTCGACTAGTTCTCCCTCCACACTCCCACACTCGGACTGCCTCGGGTCGTCTCGACTAGTTCCCCCTCCACACTCCCACGCTCGGACTGCCTCGGGTCGTCTCGACTAGTTCCCCCTCCACACTCCCCACGCTCGGACTGCCTCGGGTCATCTCGACTAGTTCCCCCTCCACACTCCCACACTCGGACTGCCTCGGGTCGTCTCGACTAGTTCTCCCTCCACACACTCCCACACTCTGACTGCCTCGGGTCGTCTCGACTAGTTCCCCCTCCACACTCCCACGCTCGGACTGCCTCGGGTCATCTCGACTAGTTCCCCCTCCACACTCCCACACTCGGACTGCCTCAGGTCGTCTCGACTAGTTCTCCCTCCACACTCCCACACTCGGACTGCCTCGGGTCGTCTCGACTAGACCCCCCTCCACACTCCCACACTCGGACTGCCTCGGGTCGTCTCGACTAGTTCCCCCTCCACACTCCCACACTCGGACTGCCTCGGGTCGTCTCGACTAGTTCTCCCTCCACACTCCCACACTCGGAATGCCTCGGGTCGTCTCGACTAGACCCCCCTCCACACTCCCACACTCGGACTGCCTCGGGTCGTCTCGACTAGTTCCCCCTCCACACTCCCACACTCGGACTGCCTCGGGTCGTCTCGACTAATTCTCCCTCCACACTCCCACACTCGGACTGCCTCGGGTCGTCTCGACTAGACCCCCCTCCACACTCCCACACTCGGACTGCCTCGGGTCGTCTCGACTAGTTCTCCTCCACACTCCCACACTCGGACTGCCTCGGGTCATCTCGACTAGTTCCCCCTCCACACTACCACACTCGGACTGCCTCGGGTCGTCTCGACTAGACCCCCCTCCACACTCCCACACTCGGACTGCGTCGGGTCATCTCGACTAGTTCCCCCTCCACACTCCCACACTCGGACTGCCTCGGGTCGTCTCGACTAGTTCCCCCTCCACACTCACACACTCTGACTGCCTCGGGTCATCTCGACTAGTTCCCCCTCCACACTCCCACGCTCGGACTGCGTCGGGTCATCTCGACTAGTTCCCCCTCCACACTCCCACACTCGGACTGCCTCGGGTCGTCTCGACTAGTTCCCCCTCCACACTCCCACACTCTGACTGCCTCGGGTCATCTCGACTAGTTCCCCCTCCACACTCCCACACTCGGACACCCTCGGGTCGTCTCGACTAGTTCTCCCTCCCACACTCCCACACTCGGACTGCCTCGGGTCGTCTCGACTAGTTCCCCCTCCACACTCCCACGCTCGGACTGCCTCGGGTCGTCTCGACTAGTTCCCCCTCCACACTCGGACTGCCTCGGGTCGTCTCGACTAGTTCCCCCTCCACACTCCCACACTCTGACTGCCTCGGGTCATCTCGACTAGTTCCCCCTCCACACTCCCACGCTCGGACTGCCTCGGGTCGTCTCGACTAGTTCACTCTCACACTCGGACTGCCTCGGGTCGTCTCGACTAGTTCCCCTCCACAACTCCCACACTCGGACTGCCTCGGGTCGTCTCGACTAGACCCCCCTCCACACTCCCACACTCGGACTGCCTCGGGTCGTCTCGACTAGTTCCCCCTCCACACTCGGACTGCCTCGGGTCGTCTCGACTAGTTCCCCCTCCACACTCGGACTGCCTCGGGTCGTCTCGACTAGTTCCCCCTCCACACTCCCACACTCTGACTGCCTCGGGTCGTCTCGACTAGTTCCCCCTCCACACTCCCACACTCGGACTGCCTCGGGTAGTCTCGACTAGACCCCCTCCACACTCCCACACTCGGACTGCCTCGGGTAGTCTCAACTAGTTCCCCCTCCACACTCGCCTACCTCGGGTCGTCTCGAAGAGTGTGTTGGAGAGGCATACAGGTGATAGTAAAAATGTTTGCCTTCTTTACTTGGACCTCACTCACTCGGCTCATTCCAAGAAACGTACTTTGTTTTCCAATACATTGAATGTAGGGAATAAAGGCATTTGAAATGTTGACAGAGCTAATTTCATATTTGGAAGTGCACCTTGAAGGTGGATATTAAAATAGGTCTATTCATTAACTATTATTTGGTTGATGACATATACAATTAAATATGTAGTAAGAGTAAAATTTAAACATTAGGATTTTATGTGTACCTGTGGACCCCTCTTTAGAGGGTGTCGACCAAATTCCAGGAGGGGACCTGTTAATCTCAGTGGGGGTCCAGACACCCCCAACCCCCGACCTTTCTACAACCTTGTTTAACCGTAGTTCTATAAATAACATACAAATCCCCTAACTACAATGTCTCGCTAATTAGACGAGTGTTTCGGTGTTAATATAGTATTTTATTTTATATTTAATAAAATAAGTTCCGGTATTCATAATAGGGTTGAAAAAAGAAAATTATATAAAAAAACAAAAAAATACGCTTGAGTTAAATTAAAACGCGGGGACAAATATTTGTAATATAATTTTTGATAAACGAATGATATGATGTATTTTTAATGTGTTTTGAAAATCTCTGTTTTATTTGTTGTGAGATTAATTTAGATCCGGGCTATTAGCTTTTAACCACACAAGGTGGTTAGTCACAGGGAAAGTGGAAATATTAGCGGGAGGGTGAAAAACTATTATTACGAATTCTCAAGTACAACCAACCTGGATTTTAACCACGATACCCTTTCATCGGCGAAGTGGACAAGACGACCGTGACGTTTGGTTCACTTGATCAGAATGAAACGTGTTGTTCCAAGAACCATTGTGTGGTGTCACGTGACCTGAGGGGTAGTTTATCCACAATAGTCATGTTTGACTCAGTGGTCCAGTGACGGTCTATGCGGAGAGGGAACCCTCTAGAACATTATACCACGGTAAATAGCGTGTGAGGGCTGACAGAAGCTATCGTCCGAGAACAGCTGCTACCGGGTTCAAGTGCGAACGAACTACGTGCGCTGTGTGCGAATGATCGGACTACACATTCTCGTTCATTATAACGGGACCTTCTCGAGAATTAGCAAATCAAAACAGCAACAACCTTGTCAAAACCCGCCTCTTATGGTTCACACGCACACACACTCAAACAAGTTTTGATACAGGTGATTGGACGCCAAGGTTCCTCCTCGACAAGTCGCTCACCTTTTTCCCTTTACCTCAATTTGGTTTTTATTGTTTAATTGTTGTGTCGTGTCGAACAATGGCCTTGAGAGTGTGACGCCAAGTTTTGGATAGTTCTCGACACAAAGTAACTTGGACCTGACCGGGATTCAAACTGACACAGGTTATTCAATGCATCGAGGCATAGATTTTCAGATGCTATTAAATTATTTACAAGGGAAATTTCTATTCCTATATTATCAAACTATTTACCTTTTTATTTATCTCCTATTTTTCATCTGTTTTATCTCTATTAGTTTGATTAGTAATCCCTTATTTGATTAATTTATTTTAATCTAGGATTATTATTTATTTTATCTTGTTTGAGAGTAAGTGTCCATACAATTATAGAGGTGGTCTACGAGCTGTTATTTATTAATTTTGTAAAATATTTTAATTCTAGCCATATATGCTTATTTGGTTTTTCTTGTACATATTTTAAATTTAAACCATCTGTCTATAGATAAATATGCATATAGATATACATATTTAAATTTTCTTTAAATTTGGCTTTGATATTATTCCGAGCTATTTAGTACTGAGGTCACTCTACGACCTCAATAAATTGGTTATTGTTTCCTCTACACCCCCCCCCTCCCTCCTATTCTATAAATACATGTTCATTTAGCTTATAGGTTCACTTTCAAACATTATGGACAAGTTGAAACATTCGTATGTGGAAAGTCACATTTTTTATCTGACTTTACCCGTCACTTAGACACAATGTGTGACGTTAAATTTGAAACAATCACATGGTATAATGCTCTATGGCAACCGGGATTCGAAGAGGACGGGCCAGGTCTGTGAGGGTTTGCCGGAAGTGGATGGTGACTGTAATGACTCTCCACAGCTGATTATCCTGGACGACCTGATGCTTGAAGCCGACGAAGGGGTCGTCGATCTTTTTACCAAAGAATGCCATCCACCGCAAGTTATTTTTAATGAAAATTTTGATAAATATTTTCCCACTTACAACTCTGGAAAATTGAGATACATACTCTAAGTAAATATAATTTATTCAGCCTTACTTCCTTCCTGTGATAAATATTATATATTTAGAACGAGGGGAGGCTCTGTGAGTATTGTAAACAGACATTATATATTTAGAACGAAGGGGGGCTCTGTGAGTATTGTAAACAGACATTATATATTTAGAACGAAGGGGGGCTCTGTGAGTATTGTAAACAGACATTATATATTTAGAACGAGGGGAGGCTCTGTGAGTATTGTAAACAGACATTATATATTTAGAACGAAGGGGGGCTCTGTGAGTATTGTAAACAGACATTATATATTTAGAACGAAGGGGGGCTCTGTGAGTATTGTAAACAGACATTATATATTTAGAACGAGGGGAGGTTCTGTGAGTATTGTAAACAGACATTATATATTTAGAACGAAGGGGGGCTCTGTGAGTATTGTAAACAGACATTATATATTTAGAACGAGGGGAGGTTCTGTGAGTATTGTAAACAGACATTATATATTTAGAACGAAGGGGGGCTCTGTGAGTATTGTAAACAGACATTATATATTTAGAACGAGGGGAGGCTCTGTGAGTATTGTAAACAGACATTATATATTTAGAACGAAGGGGGGCTCTGTGAGTATTGTAAACAGACATTATATATTTAGAACGAAGGGGGCTCTGTGAGTATTGTAAACAGACATTATATATTTAGAACGAGGGGAGGTTCTGTGAGTATTGTAAACAGACATTATATATTTAGAACGAAGGGGGGCTCTGTGAGTATTGTAAACAGACATTATATATTTAGAACGAGGGGAGGCTCTGTGAGTATTGTAAACAGACATTATATATTTAGAACGAAGGGGGCTCTGTGAGTATTGTAAACAGACATTATATATTTAGAACGAAGGGGGGCTCTGTGAGTATTGTAAACAGACATTATATATTTAGAACGAGGGGAGGCTCTGTGAGTATTGTAAACATACATTATATATTTAGAACGAAGGGGGGCTATGTGAGTATTGTAAACAGACATTAGATATTTAGAACGAAGGGGGGCTCTGTGAGTATTGTAAACAGACATTATATATTTAGAACGAAGGGGGGCTCTGTGAGTATTGTAAACAGACATTATATATTTAGAACGAGGGGAGGCTCTGTGAGTATTGTAAACAGACATTATATATTTAGAACGAAGGGGGGCTCTGTGAGTATTGTAAACAGACATTATATATTTAGAACGAGGGGAGGCTCTGTGAGTATTGTAAACAGACATTATATATTTAGAACGAAGGGGGGCTCTGTGAGTATTGTAAACAGACATTATATATTTAGAACGAGGGGAGGCTCTGTGAGTATTGTAAACAGACATTATATATTTAGAACGAAGGGGGGCTCTGTGAGTATTGTAAACGGACATTATATATTTAGAACGAGGGGAGGCTCTGTGAGTATTGTAAATAGACATTATATATTTAGAACGAAGGGGGGCTCTGTGAGTATTGTAAACAGACATTATATATTTAGAACGAAGGGGGGCTCTGTGAGTATTGTAAACAGACATTATATATTTAGAACGAGGGGAGGCTCTGTGAGTATTGTAAACAGACATTATATATTTAGAACGAAGGGGGGCTCTGTGAGTATTGTAAACAGACATTATATATTTAGAACGAGGGGAGGCTCTGTGAGTATTGTAAACAGACATTATATATTTAGAACGAAGGGGGCTCTGTGAGTAGTGTAAACAGACATTATATATTAAGAACGAAGGGGGGCTCTGTGAATATTGTAAACAGACATTATATATTTAGAACAAGGGGGGCTCTGTGAGTATTGTAAACAGACATTATATATTTAGAACGAGGGGAGGCTCTGTGAGTATTGTAAAAGACATTATATATTTAGAACGAAGGGGGGCTCTGTGAGTATTGTAAACAGACATTATATATTTAGAACGAAGGGGGGCTCTGTGAGTATTGTAAACAGACATTATATATTTAGAACGAGGGGAGGCTCTGTGAGTATTGTAAACAGACATTATATATTTAGAACGAAGGGGGGCTCTGTGAGTATTGTAAACAGACATTATATATTTAGAACGAGGGGAGGCTCTGTGAGTATTGTAAACAGACATTATATATTTAGAACGAAGGGGGGCTCTGTGAGTATTGTAAACAGACATAATATATTTAGAACGAGGGGAGGCTCTGTGAGTATTGTAAACAAACATTATATATTTAGAACGAAGGGGTGCTCTGTGAGTATTGTAAACAGACATTATATATTTAGAACGAGGGGAGGCTCTGTGATTATTGTAAACAGACATTATATATTTAGAACGAAGGTGGGCTCTGTGAGTATTGTAAACAGACATTATATATTTAGAACGAAGGGGGGCTCTGTGATTATTGTAAACAGACATTATATATTTAGAACGAGGGGAGGCTCTGTGAGTATTGTAAACAGACATTATATATTTAGAACGAAGGGGGGCTCTGTGAGTATTGTAAACACACATTATATATTTAGAACGAAGGGGGGCTCTGTGAGTATTGTAAACAGACATTATATATTTAGAACGAGGGGAGGCTCTGTGAGTATTGTAAACAGACATTATATATTTAGAACGAAGGGGGGCTCTGTGAGTATTGTAAACAGACATTATATATTTAGAACGAAGGGGGGCTCTGTGAGTATTGTAAACAGACATTATATATTTAGAACGAGGGGAGGCTCTGTGAGTATTGTAAACAGACATTATATATTTAGAACGAAGGGGGGCTCTGTGAGTATTGTAAACAGACATTATATATTTAGAACGAGGGGGGCTCTGTGAGTATTGTAAACAGACATTATATATTTAGAACGAGGGAGGCTCTGTGAGTATTGTAAACAGACATTATATATTTAGAACGAAGGGGGGCTCTGTGAGTATTGTAAACAGACATTATATATTTAGAACGAAGGGGGGCTCTGTGAGTATTGTAAACAGACATTATATATTTAGAACGAGGGGAGGCTCTGTGAGTATTGTAAACAGACATTATATATTTAGAACGAAGGGGGGCTCTGTGAGTATTGTAAACAGACATTATATATTTAGAACGTAGGGGGGCTCTGTGAGTATTGTAAACAGACATTAGATATTTTAATAAATATTCAGGGGTGAGCTAAACAAATCCATGCCATAGTTTTCAATTTAAAGTATATATTATATATTCCTTCAGACGTGTCGGGAGTATTTAGGGAGGTTTTATAATAGTTTTTCCATCCTCCCTCCACGCAAATGTGGGTACACTTCTTCTAACTTTTCCTTGAGACAGTTAGAATAGTTCTGAAAATAAAACTTTTTTTGTTTGACATTTTCATGGCATCATATTTATTAGATTAATCTCGTTACCTTCCCCCCTCCCCCCCACTCACCAGCAACACAAGTCTATATCCTTGACTGATTGTTTTAAAAAAAATTCCAAGCTCCCGATAAATTGTATTTATCCTTTCTATGTCATCATAACCAGCAACGATAACACTTTAATAGTGAATTAATTATGTTACTCTTTCAACAAGCAAGTTGACTTGTCATGTGTAGGTTGCTATTTCCTCCCAATATTTGAATATCCCGGGATCTACGACTTGCCTGCAATCTACAATCACAACATTTACAAGTGATAAATAAAAAGGAATATGTTAGATCCTGTGTGTGAATTTGATATCTAACCCTCAAAACTAGTTCCTTTTTACTTTCTTCTTGGGTAGCATTCTACCTTCACAGCAGAGTTGCAATTTATTAATGAAAAAAATGAAAGTGTTAGGTTTGTGTGTGTGTGTGTTTATCCAAGGAAAACAACAGCAACCTTCTCATTGATTTTTCTATAAAACAGAATTATACTTCACTTTTTGGTTGCAGAGAGTGGATTTATTTAACTTTTCTTTAGTAAGTGACGATTAATTGATTTATAAAAAGGGAAAGTGTTAGTCATAATTTATTGTAAAGTATAGCCTTCACTCGCTTTGCTTCTTTCTATCATTACTTGGTTGTTTAGCCTCATGTACTCAATCTTCACTCCCATGCAGTCCTCCTCACATTTCCAGCATTGTCATTCTGCATCTTCAAAAACATATTCTTAACAGTTTTCCAATTCCCTTTCACACTTATACTCTCGTTAACTCAGGAAATTCCTGCTATTTAATCAGTTAATATCTAAGACTCAAGGCCCGAATATGCAAATGCGGGTTTCACTTCCTTGTCCTTACTCCCTTAGAGTAATTTGCACTGTTTCAAAATAAAAGTAATTATGTTGTTACCAAACCTATGTCAAATATGATCCTTTGAGCTGGAAACCCCCCTAACTGACCAAAGAAGGTGGAAGCCATCCAGTGGACCAGGATTCGAACCCCCGGCAGTTTAGTGTACTGAGATAGTGCTGTCTTAGACCTAGAGGGTAGTTTTTCACTCTCCTTCTACCTAAATACAGGCTCACTTCCACTAAATTCAAACTTCACAATTATAAATCCGTTAGCGTTATTATTTCTTAATCGGCTACACACGTACATGCTGATAGTTATTATCAAACAAAACAAATGTTGGCAGGCTTTTGTCGGGAGGACGGCCCTCCAGCGCCTGCTCGATATTAGTTTCCAGATTGGTTCGCAACAGTTGAAATAAAAATAAACACGTGTCAATAATGATAAAGATTATAGCTTACTGCTATTTTTGTTATTGAAAATTAGGTGCTAAATAATTGGTGACGGGATGGGGTCGTGGTTCGAATCCCTGTCGCGCGTGTGTACTGAGGTCGGTTTCCTCACTCATCCTCCACGGGTTGTGCCCCGGATGGGTAGTAAGACACGGCAGCCTTAATTATTTCTTATTTTAAATATTATACATGTAGAACGCTGTGTGTGTGTGTGTGTATTGTAAACGGACGCACCCAGCAAAATATATTGGGTTCGAATCTGTGTTGGGGAATTTGAATATTTGCCGAGGTGTACTGTTGGTAGTTATCACCAAAGTGTACATAGAGAAGAGCCAGCCTCGTAAAGATTAATAACTCTCTATAAAGAGTGCAGAGTGATAGATACCCACCTCGGTGACTCAGAGGGCTAACGCGGCAGATTCGTGTTGAAGCTAGACTACCGAGGATGGGGGATATAGAGGTTTGAATCTCTGACGGGTGAACTGGGCTGATTTTCCCCCTCGCACTCCCTCGCGCAGATGTGGGTGCAACCTTCTCAATTCCTAGTCCATTAGCATTGTTATGTTTGTGTTTTACCGTCTACACCCCCCTCCTATCCTATAAATACAAGTCCATTTAGCTTATAAGCTCATTCTCAAACATTATGGACAAGTTGAAACATCCATTTCGGCCATCATAAGCGGTCCTTCAGGCTGCGGAAAGTCACATTTTGTAGCCGACCTGTCACATCTACTTCGTTTACATCTTGAACAAATATTTTCTAAGAATACGACCTATCTTTTAAGATGGAATATACAGTTGAGGTTATTTCATAATCTGATATAAATCATAAATGTTTTAAAACTCAGCATATCTCCACTTCACACACAGCATTAAGTCAGTTGTGTACTGATGAGATAATTAAATCTTTTCCTATCATTCATCTCCAATTTCAGCGATTCCGAACAAATCGCTCCCCAACATGAATATGTAATAGTATGTACTTGGTTTTAAAATCGACTATAAATAGTATCCAAGGAACTATGTTTGTTAAAAGCACGTCTAAAGATCAGTAAAAAAAATAAATTTCTGAAGGTTTCCAGCCAATAAGATAACTTTGGCAACTAACGCTGCTAAAATACATCTACGATCAGTATAAAATGAAGTGTCTGAAGGTTTCTAGAGCATTGAACTAACTTGTGCAACTAACTCTGTTAAAATACATCTACGATCAGTATAAAATGAAGTGTCTGAAGGTTTCTAGAGCATTGAACTAACTTGTGCAACTAACTCTGTTAAAATACATCTACGATCAGTATAAAATGAAGTGTCTGAAGGTTTATAGAGCATTGAACTAACTTGTGCAACTAACTCTGTTAAAATACATCTACGATCAGTATAAAATGAAGTGTCTGAAGGTTTCTAGAGCATTGAACTAACTTGTGCAACTAACTCTGTTAAAATACATCTACGATCAGTATAAAATGAAGTGTCTGAAGGTTTCTAGAGCATTGAACTAACTTGTGCAACTAACTCTGTAAAAATTACATCTAAAATAAGTATACAATTAAATGTTTGAAGGTTTTTAGAGCAGTGAACCATATTAGCGTTAAGAACGAATCATTTTGTAAAGAATATTAGGCTAATATTATTATGCTAAATCAAAAATTATCAAATGTGAAAATGTTTATTTAAATATTAAGAGTGGATGGCACATAAAGCCGAACGTCCAGGGTTCAAATCCATGTATATTCACACAAATACTCGTTCAGAATGTAATCTGAAAAGACGTGTTTGTTTATTAGATAGAACCGTTCCCGTGATGAATATACAAACTTTGTTCCTTAAGTCACAACACAAATTAAGTTTTTTTTACGAGGAACAAAGGCGTTTTTACCATAAAATTTCTGAGCACATGCAAGAAGACATACTTATTAGCCACTAGCCATACCCATATCAATCCCAAATACTACATTCACACATGCATCAATAGGTACTATATATATATATATCCGTTGGCTGTATTGATGCTTAAGTCAATCCGATATTGTTCTCAAACCTCAGTGACCGAAGAATTTGTTAAACTAAATAAAAATCTTTTTGTGACGTGTGGAATTTCTTACAAGTGTTCAATGCTCAAACTAAAAAATAAACAATGACTACAATATAGCTGTAAGAGTATTTTAATTTAGGATGCTACAAAGTGCTATTTCATCAAAGTTGAAATTAAAAAATATATTTTAAAAATAAACATACTATACATTTTGTTCTAAGCGGTTCTATTTACTTACCTCTAATTTCCTAAGTTTCTAATCTAAGCCTTCCGCCTAATATGGTTTAACAGCGCAGATATTTTTGCAGAATATTTACTGAATAAATTAGCTTAGGTTTAGTCAGCAACGTTGAGAACCAGGACCAAGCCGTCAATTACATATGACCTTGTCTTGTTTCCAACTAATGACTCGCAACCACACGTGGCCCGCTATGTTTTTTTTCTTTGTGGCCAACGAAGTTTCTTGGAAAAACACTCTACAATAGTAAGATTAATGTTTTTGTCAAGAAACGAAATGTTTTGACTTGTGTGGGAAAATTCCTCTAAAGCTTCAAGTGATGTTTATGTTTAATTTCTGTATTACATCTGCTGTGTTATATTAACGTATCAAAGATAATACATTTTAGTAGGAAAATTCGTTTAGTATGTAATCAAGCAGGTTTAAATTACCACTTTTCTCATTAACAATTAAAATACCTGTTCTCCTTTTTTCATAGGCTGACAAATATTAGCCTATTATGTCGCGGTACGCTAAAGAATACTGAATTAAATTGTGGCCCTCGGACACTATTAAGTTGAAAACCCTTAGTCTAGTCCATGTCTATAAGTGACAGGAAGGGGGTGTTTTGAATCCAGGGCGCGTGTACTGAGGGTGGTATTTTCTAGATGGTTCTCTCTTCAGACAAATTCAGGTACATCTCCACTAAAATTATACCTCCCTAATTGGTCCCTACCTTATCAGTGTAAATATAAGGATAGCCTGGATGGGTGCAAAAACAACATACATAGCCACTACAGTGCAGCTGTTATTGATATGTAGACTCCAATTTTATACAAAGAAACTTTTAGAAAATACAAACTTTTTTGCCAATATCTATAAAATAATACTACAGCACCGGTGATATTTTATAGGTATTAATAAGTTGCTGTAGATCACTTGTCTTGACGTATGAATACGTGAAATTATAGCTAGGAGTTTTTCTAGTTGTTCCTATGAAAATGGTACTGTAGTTCGGTGAGTTTGGATCTGGTTTTCTCTCTTCCCTGCCCCATTATCCGTGTGTTTATATTAATAGAACGGGAATCTATAATAATATAAGAAAGTGTGTGTGACTCCTGAGCCCGAACTATTTACCGTTATATTCCAGTCGCACTAACTCTCTCACTGAGGCTTGACGTATTTCTCCTCTGCTCCGTCTAGAGGGATAGACGCTAATTATTTTTATAAATACAAGACATATATGGTTGCGTCACAAGTCCCTGGTTCGACTCCCGTATACAGGTGTCAATGAGGGAGTAAGCATAAATAATAGCTTTGGCCGCTGATGCTTAGTTTTTTGGACATTTGGACAAGCAATGTGTTACAGAAAATATTTGATGGTCAAAACTGACCTCTTGGGGGAAAATAAAAATTGTGGACCCGGTTTCGTTTCAAGGCAAAAATCAAACTCTAACAATTGATGTGTTTATTTTAAGACGACAAAGAAAAAGAGGAAAAATTAAAAACATATATAATATTTATTTAAACGAGTAAAATATTAAGTTAGAAAGCGACTATGGACTGATACTTGTTACATGAATACAATATTGTATAGGATAGTTTGAACATTAATTCACTTCGGTTTCCTCCTTCATTGTCCACGGTTTGTGCCTCAGACGGGTAGTAAGACACAATTCTAAATACCGATAAGATTAACTTTATGGCTATTAGCGGGGGAGGTAGGGGTGGGGTATTGAATACAGGTGGACCGTGTCGCCCTACCTTCACACAAATGTAGGTACATTTTATATCTTCCTCGGCTCAGATATTACTTAAGAATTTATGCACTTGTATATTATTTCGTCAAAATATAGTTGCGAACATTAGATTCAAGTTACTCAATTCAATATTACCTATGAATTAATGTAAGAGTTATATATTATTCAGACAAAATATAGTTGCGAACATTAAATTATTTTTTCTGTTATAAGTGGCTTGAGGAATAAAACTGTTGTTTTCACTTTATACGTCGGTAGCAATCTACTGGCTTCCACCTTACTCCTCCCTGTTCAAATCTCGCTCGGGGGAACTAGGGTGTTTTTCTACACTCCCTCCGCGCAAATGCCGAAAACAAGCTATTACAAGTACCAACAACAACAACCAACAAGTTTATAACACGGGAAAGTGGGTCAGGAGTGGGGAGTCAGGAGGAAGGTGGGAGGGGAGGATGGAGGCCGGAGTTCAAATCTCGCTCGGGGGGACTAGGGTGGTTTTCTACACTCCCTCCACGCCTGGAGCTCGAGGTTCGACACCCGTTAAAGAGGCCCTTCAACTTCATTATCAGCGCGGTCTATCCCAAATAATAATCTTAGAGGCCAATTTATGTTTTATTTATTTTAGCCCCCAGTCTTCCTTCTGTCTGTTTCAAACCCTCACATGGCATGTCTAGTATTTTCTTGGTCAGGGTTCGATTCTAGGGCGGGTAGACCGAAGGTGGTTTTCCGCACATTTTGTGAAAATGTGAGTACATTTCCTATTAATGTGAATAACCCGCACGTTTTGCCAAAAAGTGTACGTGTCACTCATATAGTTATGGCAGGGGATGTCGTGGGTTCGAATCTCGCTCGGGTGAATTAGGGTGGTTTTCTATTCTCCCTTACTCCACGTAAACTAATGAACATTTCTACCTTACTCCTCCGGTCCAAGACGGATAACTACATCTACGGATGTCGCCAGACGAAACCATTCAACCAATCTTAGTAGACTTTTGTAGTGGGGGATAGAGGCCCCTAACTGAGGATTTCGAGGCCCCTGATTGTGCATAATTAGAGCTGCGTCAATGCTCTATAGTTGTGAAAAAATCCATTACCACATAGGGGGTTGTGACATTGCGATGACTAGTTGCAACATCACCGGGAAAACTCATTGCTGAGGGGGGGGAGGGTTTCCAGAGTAAATGACCTAGCTCACGCTTTCAAGGTCACGATCTATTCTTGTCCTGACTTGTCTTGTCGACCCACCAAACTGGCTCCACGTATGAGTCAACCCATTACCACATAAGGGGATTGAGACACCGGGAAAACCCATTACTCATAAGGTTGCGACATCAGCAGAAAAAACCCGGGGGGAGGGGAAAGTGCTCATCAGTGATGCGCAAGAGGACGAGCAACGAAGATGCACCCATTCTAGCCCAAACGGTCATCAGGAGATGTTCGTTCTGCTTGTTCCGGGACAGTCCGACAGAGTCTTGTGACGGAGGAACCAATGTCCATTCTACGTAAGACAGCCATAGCGCGAGGTTCGTGCCGAGCCCTCATGCCGAAACGTCATGGACTGTATGCTCCCCAAATAAATAAACTCCAACACCTCAATCCTAGCCAATAATTAATTAGCAATAATTAATTAATAATCATTAATAATTAATCAGATGGTGACCTGGTGGTCTAGGGGTAAGGTGTCGGACTTCTATGCTGGCGGCCGGGGTTCAATCCTCGGTCCCGGCAAAGATTTATCTGATTACCAAACCCTTCCTTCACCTCTGACAAGACATCTTGTGAATGTGAGGAATGCCAGGCCTCCACCGTGGTTCGGATTCCACGTTAAACTGTAGGTCCTTCATTTCATCTCACAATCACCCTACCATTACACATTAGCGTAAGTGCGTATAACCCGAATGGGTAGTAAGACGCGGTGCTAATAATAATAATAATAATAATAATAATAATAATAATAATAATAAATCATCAAGAACCAACATGTCCGGGGTGGTAGGCGAGGAGGCTGTAGGGGAGGGGGTTGTAGGGGAGAAGGTTGTAGGGGAGGGATAATAGGGGAGGAAATTTCGTAATCAGCACTTAGAAACACAGGTCAGAAGGAGGGGAAGGGTGTGCGAAGGGTGGGGGCTATTTATAGCAGCCAATCAGAGAGCAGGAGGAGGGTAACGTGACCAATTTCAGCCAATAGGAAAGTAGGTCAAACTGGGCTGATGGGTTCAAATGACTACTTGTGGGTGTTTAGAAAGTACATCTCGCATTCAATGACATGTCTTGATGACATACTTTTATTTATTACTATATACTGTAGCTTTTTAAAACGTTTCTTAGAAGTTTGTAATTTAATTACGAAAAGCGCGAACGAAGTCCTTAATTACTATACAATTAGTAAAGCATTACTTTAATGCTCCAATCTACCTGATTTTCTGAGCATAGAACAAATCAAATGTGTGATCACATCACCGAACAATAAAAGTGAACACGCAATGCTGATGTCAGTTCATGTGAACAAAGAGCATTGGAGCAAGGACTGTCACCTTGAAAGAACTCTGATCCCATGTAGTCAGTTGATGACATTGATCTTGAGAGATTTGACCACGCCCATTAGTGCTCCCGACATTCCCAACGACCAGTGGCCATTTTAGCAGCCGTACGCTCAAATGGCAATAGTTACTGTCAGGGTCTCCTATTTCACGGGGTGATGAATTGAAGGTAGAAATTTAATCAAGAAAAAGTAGAATTGGGTAAAAGATGATAAAGTTCCCAGACAAGGAGGAAGAGAGGGTGAGTAGTAGAGAGAGAGAGACCACAAGATAGTGGGTTCAAGTTCGGTTGGACAGTAAGCTATAGACAAGGAGGAAGAGAGGGTGAGTAGTAGAGAGAGACCACAAGATAGTGGGTTCAAGTTCGGTTGGACAGTAAGCTATAGACAAGGAGGAAGAGAGGGTGAGTAGTAGAGAGATACCACAAGATAGTGGGTTCAAGTTCGGTTGGACAGTAAGCTATAGACAAGGAGGAAGAGAGGGTGAGTAGTAGAGAGAGAGAGACCACAAGATAGTGGGTTCAAGTTCGGTTGGACAGTAAGCTATAGACAAGGAGGAAGAGAGGGTGAGTAGTAGAGAGAACCACAAGATATGGTTCAAGTTCGGTTGGACAGTAAGCTATAGACAAGGAGAAGAGAGGGTGAGTAGTAGAGAAATAACCACAAGATAGTGGGTTCAAGTTCGGTTGGACAGTAAGCTATAGACAAGGAGGAAGAGAGGGTGAGTAGTAGAGAGATACCACAAGATAGTGGGTTCAAGTTCGGTTGGACAGTAAGCTATAGACAAGGAGGAAGAGAGGGTGAGTAGTAGAGAGAGAGAGACCACAAGATAGTGGGTTCAAGTTCGGTTGGACAGTAAGCTATAGACAAGGAGGAAGAGAGGGTGAGTAGTAGAGAGAGTACCACAAGATAGTGGGTTCAAGTTCGGTTGGACAGTAAGCTATAGACAAGGAGGAAGAGAGGGTGAGTAGTAGAGAGAGAGAGACCACAAGATAGTGGGTTCAAGTTCGGTTGGACAGTAAGCTATAGACAAGGAGGAAGAGAGGGTGAGTAGTAGAAGAGAGAGACCACAAGATAGTGGGTTTCAAGTTCGGTTGGACAGTAAGCTATAGACAAGGAGGAAGAGAGGTGAGTAGTAGAGAGATACCACAAGATAGTGGGTTCAAGTTCGGTTGGACAGTAAGATGTGGTCAAGTTCGGTGGACGTACTATGACAAGGAAGAGGGTGTGAGGAGAACCCAAATGGTTCAAGTTCGGTTGACGTAGCTTAACAGGAGAAGAGGGTGGTAGAGAACCCAAGATAGTGGGTCAAGTTCGGTGGACATAGAAGACAAGAGAGGAGGTGAGTATAGAGGAGAACCCAGATTGGTTAAGTCGGTTGGAAGTACTATAACAAGAGAGAGAGGGTGATGTAGAGAGACACAGATAGTGGGTTCAGTTCGGTTGACAGTAAGTATAGAAAGAGAAGAGAGGTGTAGAGAGAGAACACGATGTGGGTTCAAGTTCTGACTCAAGAAGGGAAAGAGGGGAGTGTAAGAGAGAACAAATGGGTTAGTCGTTGGAATAGTAAGCAGGAGGAAGGGTGAGTTAAGAGAACAGATAGTGGTCAAGTTCGGTGCGTAAGCGACAAGAGGAAGAGAGGTGGTAGTAGAGAGAACACAAGATAGTGGGTTCAGTTCGGTGGCAGTAGCTATAGACAAGGAGGAAGAGAGGGAGTGTAGAGAGAGAACCACAAGATAGTGGGTTCAAGTTCGGTTGGACAGTAAGCTATAGACAAGGAGGAAGAGAGGGTGAGTAGTAGAGAGATACCACAAGATAGTGGGTTCAAGTTCGGTTGGACAGTAAGCTATAGACAAGGAGGAAGAGAGGGTGAGTAGTAGAGAGAGAGCACAAGATAGTGGGTTCAAGTTCGGTTGGACAGTAAGCTATAGACAAGGAGGAAGAGAGGGTGAGTAAGTAGAGAGAACCACAAGATAGTGGGTTCAAGTTCGGTTGGACAGTAAGCTATAGACAAGGAGGAAGAGAGGGTGAGTAGTAGAGAGATACCACAAGATAGTGGGTTCAAGTTCGGTTGGACAGTAAGCTATAGACAAGGAGGAAGAGGGGTGAGTAGTAGAGAGATACCACAAGATAGTGGGTTCAAGTTCGGTTGACAGTAAGCTATAGACAAGGAGAGGGAGTATAGAGAAACCCAGATGTGGTCAAGTTCGTTGACGTAAGCTAGCAAGGAGAAGGAGGGTGAGAGTAGAACCAAAGGTCAGTCGGTTGGACAGTAACTAAGAGGAGGAGAAGGGGTTAGAAGAACCACAAGATGGTTCAAGTTCGGTTGGCTAAGCTAGACAAGGGGAGGAGTGAGATAAAGAGAGACAAGTGTGGGTTCATCGTGGACAGTACTAAAGGGAAGAAGGAGTAGAGAGAGACACAATAGGGTCAAGTTCGTGACATAATAACAGGAGAAGGAGGGTATAGAGAGATACCACAAGAGTGGTTCAAGTCGGTTGACTAGCATGAAAGGAGAAGAGAGGGTGGAGAGAGAGACACAGTAGTGGGTTCAAGTTCGTGACGTAGTATAGAAAGGGAAGAGAGGTGGTAGTAGAGAGACACAGTAGTGGGTAAGTTCGTGGACAGTACTTAGACAGGGAGAGAGTGAGTGTGGAGAACCACAATAGTGGTTCATTCGTTGACATAGCTAGACAAGGAGGAGGGTGAGTTAGAGAACCAGATAGTGGTTCATGGTTGACAGTAGTATAACAAAGGAGAGGGGTTAAGAGACACAAGATGTGGTTCAGTTCGTTGCGTACTTGACAAGGAGAAGAAGTGAGTAGTAGAGAGAACCAATAGGGGTCAGTTCGTGACATAATATAGAAAGAGAAGAGGGTGTTAGAGAGAACCAAGATAGTGGGTTCAGTTCTGGCAGTAGAAGACAGGGAAGAGGGTGAGTGAGAGACCACAAGATAGTGGTTCATTGTTGGACGTAGCTATAGAAGGAGAAGAGAGGGTGATAGTAGAGAGACACAAGATGGTCAATCGTTGGATAAGTATGAAAGGGAGAGGGGTGGTAGTAAAGAACACAAGTTGGGTCAAGTCGTTGACAAGCTATAGACAGAGGAAAGAGGGTGATAGAGAGAGAACACAATGTGGTTCATTCGTGGACAGTAGCTATAACAGAGGAAGAGGGTGATAGTAGGAATACCACAATAGTGGTCATCGGTTGGCTAAGATAGACAGGAGGAAGAGAGGAGTATAGAGAGAGCACAAGATAGTGGGTTCAAGTTCGGTTGGAATAGCATAGACAAGGAGAAGAGAGGTGAGTAGTAAGAGAGACCACAAGATAGTGGGTTCAAGTTCGGTTGGACATACTATAGACAAGGAGGAAGAGAGGTGAGTAGTAGAGAGAACAAAGATAGTGGTTCAAGTTCGTTGACTAAGCTATAGACAAGGAGGAAAGAGGTGATAGTAGAGAGAACACAGATAGTGGGTCAAGTTCGGTTGGACAGTAAGCTATAGACAAGAGGAAGAGAGGGTGATAGTAGAGAGGACACAAGATGGGGTTCAAGTCGGGAAGTAGCTATGCAGGAGGAAGAGAGGGTGAGTAGAGAGAGAACCACAAGATAGTGGTCAAGTTCGTTGAAGTAAGCTATAACAAGGAGAGAGAGGTGAGTAGTAGGAGAGACCACAAGATAGGGTTCAAGTTCGTTGGCAGTAAGCTATAGACAAGAGGAAGAGGGGTGGTATAGAGAGAACACAAGATAGTGGTTCAAGTCGGTTGGACAGTAAGCAAGACAAGAGAAGAGAGGGTGATAGTAGAGAGAACACAAGATAGTGGGTTCAAGTTCGGTGGACATAATATAGACAAGAGGAAGAGAGGTGAGTGTAGAGAGAAACCACAAATAGTGGGTCAAGTTCGGTTGGACGTAAGCTATAAAGGAGGAAGAGAGGTGAGTAGTAAGAGAACCACAAGATAGTGGTTCAAGTCGGTTGACAGTAAGCTATAGACAAGGAGGAAGAGAGTGAGTAGTAGAGAGAACCACAAGATAGTGGTTCAAGTTCGTTGGACAGTAAGCTATAGACAAGGGAAGAGAGGTGAGTAGTAGAGAGAACCACAAGATAGTGGTTCATTCGTTGACGTAAGCTATAGACAAGGAGGAAGAGAGGTGAGTAGTAGAGAGAACCACAAGATAGTGGTTCAAGTTCGGTTGACATAAGCTATAGACAAGAGAAGAGAGGTGATATAGAGAGAGCCACAAGATGGGTTCAAGTTCGGTTGGACAGTAAGCTATAGACAAGGAGGAAAGAGGGTGAGTAGAGAGAGAACACAAAGTGGGTTCAAGTTCGGTTGGACATAAGCTATAGACAAGGAGGAAGAGAGGGGAGTAGTGAGAGAGAGACCACAAGATAGTGGGTTCAAGTTCGGTTGGACAGTAAGCTATAGACAAGGAGGAAGAGAGGGTGAGTAGTAGAGAGAGAACCACAAGATAGTGGGTTCAAGTTCGGTTGGACAGTAGCTATAGACAAGGAGGAAGAGAGGGTGAGTAGTAGAGAGAACCACAAGATAGTGGGTTCAAGTTCGGTTGGACGTAAGCTATAGACAAGGAGGAAGAGAGGTGGAGTAGAGAGATACACAAGATAGTGGGTTCAAGTTCGGTTGGACAGTAAGCTATAGACAAGGAGGAAGAGAGGGTGAGTAGTAGAGAGAACCACAAGATAGTGGGTTCAAGTTCGGTTGGACAGTAAGCTATAGACAAGGAGGAAGAGAGGGTGAGTATAGAGAGAGAGAGACCACAAGATAGTGGGTTCAAGTTCGGTTGGACAGTAAGCTATAGACAAGGAGGAAGAGAGGGTGAGTAGTAGAGAGAGAGAGACCACAAGATAGTGGGTTCAAGTTCGGTTGGACAGTAAGCTATAGACAAGGAGGAAGAGAGGGTGAGTAGTAGAGAGAGAGAGACACAAGATAGTGGGTTCAAGTTCGGTTGGACAGTAAGCTATAGACAAGGAGGAAGAGAGGGTGAGTAGTAGAGAGAGAGAGACCACAAGATAGTGGTTCAAGTTCGGTTGGACAGTAAGCTATAGACAAGGAGGAAGAGAGGGTGAGTAGTAGAGAGATACCACAAGATAGTGGGTTCAAGTTCGGTTGGACAGTAAGCTATAGACAAGGAGGAAGAGAGGGTGAGTAGTAGAGAGAGAGAGACCACAAGATAGTGGGTTCAAGTTCGGTTGGACAGTAAGCTATAGACAAGGAGGAAGAGAGGGTGAGTAGTAGAGAGAGACCACAAGATAGTGGGTTCAAGTTCGGTTGGACAGTAAGCTATAGACAAGGAGGAAGAGAGGGTGAGTAGTAGAGAGATACCACAAGATAGTGGGTTCAAGTTCGGTTGGACAGTAAGCTATAGACAAGGAGGAAGAGAGGGTGAGTAGTAGAGAGATACCACAAGATAGTGGGTTCAAGTTCGGTTGGACAGTAAGCTATAGACAAGGAGGAAGAGAGGGTGAGTAGTAGAGAGATACCACAAGATAGTGGGTTCAAGTTCGGTTGGACAGTAAGCTATAGACAAGGAGGAAGAGAGGGTGAGTAGTAGAGAGAGAGAGACCACAAGATAGTGGGTTCAAGTTCGGTTGGACAGTAAGCTATAGACAAGGAGGAAGAGAGGGTGAGTAGTAGAGAGAGAGAGACCACAAGATAGTGGGTTCAAGTTCGGTTGGACAGTAAGCTATAGACAAGGAGGAAGAGAGGGTGAGTAGTAGAGAGATACCACAAGATAGTGGGTTCAAGTTCGGTTGGACAGTAAGCTATAGACAAGGAGGAAGAGAGGGTGAGTAGTAGAGAGAGAGAGACCACAAGATAGTGGGTTCAAGTTCGGTTGGACAGTAAGCTATAGACAAGGAGGAAGAGAGGGTGAGTAGTAGAGAGAGAGAGACCACAAGATAGTGGGTTCAAGTTCGGTTGGACAGTAAGCTATAGACAAGGAGGAAGAGAGGGTGAGTAGTAGAGAGAGAGAGACCACAAGATAGTGGGTTCAAGTTCGGTTGGACAGTAAGCTATAGACAAGGAGAAACAGTATCATCTTTAAATAAAAACTTATTTAGTAAATTTAATAAGGAAAAAACAACGAGGTAATGTTTAAAACTAATAACAACTATTATTATTGTTATTATTACATCATTCAATTAAAAAACAAAACTTATAATAAAAGTCTTATATAAAAAAACAGATGCCGAAGGAGATGCCAAAATATATAAAAATTTCGCCGCGTACTTCAATTACCGACCTAGTCCAGAATAGTATATTGTCATCTAGACCAGATCAGTATATTGTCACCTAGAACAGAGCAGTATAATGTCACCTAGACCAGAGCAGTATATTGTCACCTGGGACAGAGCAGTATATTGTCACCTAGACCAGAGCAGTATAATGTCACCTAGATCAGAGCAGTATATTGTCACCTAGAACAGAGCAGTATAATGTCACCTAGGACAGAGCAGTATATTGTCACCTAGACCAGAGCAGTATATTGTCATCTAGACCAGATCAGTATATTGTCACCTAGACCAGAGCAGTATATTGTCACCTAGACCAGAGCAGTATAATGTCACCTAGACCAGAGCAGTATATTGTCACCTGGCACAGAGCAGTATATTGTCACCTAGATCAGAGCAGTATATTGTCACCTAGGACAGAGCAGTATATTGTCACCTAGAACAGAGCAGTATATTGTCACCTAGACCAGAGCAGTATATTGTCACCTAGAACAGAGCAGTATATTGTCACCTAGACCAGAGCAGTATATTGTCACCTAGGACAGAGCAGTATATTGTCACCTAGACCAGAGCAGTATAATGTCACCTAGACCAGAGCAGTATATTGTCACCTGGCACAGAGCAGTATATTGTCACCTAGATCAGAGCAGTATATTGTCACCTAGGACAGAGCAGTATATTGTCACCTAGGATAGAGCAGTATATTGTCACCTAGGACAGAGCAGTATATTGTCACCTAGAACAGAGCAGTATAATGTCACCTAGACAGGTCAGTATAATGTCACCTAGGACAGAGCAGTATAATGTCACCTAGGACAGAGCAGTATATTGTCACCTAGACCAGAGCAGTATAATGTCACCTAGACCAGAGCAGTATATTGTCACCTGGGACAGAACATTATAATGTCACCTGGGACAGAGCAGTATATTGTCACCTGGGACAGAGCAGTTATATTGTCACCTAGGACAGAGCAGTATATTGTCACCTAGGACAGAGCAGTATATTGTCACCTGGGGCAGAGCAGTATATTGTCACCTAGGATAGAGCAGTATATTGTCACCTAGGACAGAGCAGTATATTGTCACCTGGGGCAGAGCAGTATATTGTCACCTGGGACAGAGCAGTATATTGTCATCTAGACCA
The DNA here is from genome assembly GCA_039000515.1 of Timema cristinae. Taxonomy (NCBI): domain Eukaryota; kingdom Metazoa; phylum Arthropoda; class Insecta; order Phasmatodea; family Timematidae; genus Timema; species Timema cristinae. The sequence goes on from JBCFYV010000024.1 coordinate 3,604,877, forward strand.
GATCAGTATATTGTCACCTAGGACAGAGCAGTATATTGTCACCTAGACCAGAGCAGTATATTGTCACCTAGGACAGAGCAGTATATTATCACCTAGACCAGAGCAGTATATTGTCACCTAGACCAGTATAGCATCTTGTTGCCTAGACAAGTACGACATGTTGTGGCCTAAATCAGTATGGCATGTTGTTGCCAAGGCCAGTATACCATCTTATCGCCCAGGTCAGTAGAGGATCTTGTTGCCTGGTTCAGTAAAGCATGAAGTTGCTTAGACCATCATATCACGTCATCTGACCAGACTTTTCCATCAAATAAATGTCAAGGACACAATTATTATGTTCTATTTACAATCCACCATTACATGTGACCAAACAAACAGTATTTAGCATGCCAAGATCCTCGTTTATCTAAGAGTTTTGAAATAAAGTTAAAATAATGTATTTCTGATTTGAGTTACTCGTTGTGACAAACCTAGAAACTGATCACATTTCTCAGCTCCTCAATGAGCGCAAGTAAGGTTCAGTGACTGGGAGAGTGGTCGACCTTCAGGTCATGACGTCACATCACCTCCCTCGGGACACTGTGGGGGAGACACGAACTAGGCGACCTGTCCTCCTGATGGAACACCTGTCCTCCTGATGGTACACCTGTCCTCCTACTGATACACTTGTCCTCCTAATACACCTGTCCTCCTACTGATACACCTGTCCTCCTGATGGTACACCTGTCCTACTACTGATACACTTGTACTCCTCCTGATACACTTGTCCTCCTCCTATAGCATGTCGCCGCCTTTCTAATGCTAAGTACGTTTTGTATAAATAGTTTGTGATTGTGTTCATTATTGAAACAGCAAAGCTGGTAGACAAAGGAAACATACTAATTGTCAGTTGAGAACAGCTTGTCTGGAGATCAGTACGTGCTATACTGTGTTCCAAGTTGAAACTATCGATGATAGATTCGAGAAATTACAACATTGTCAGTTGAGAACAGCTTGTCTGGAGATCAGTACGTTGCCTATACTTGTTCCAAGTTGAAGACAAATCCGAATGATAGATGTTCCGGAGAACATACTTACAGGGTCAGTTGAGAACACTTGTCTGGAGTTCAGTACGTGTATACTGTGTTCCAAGTTGAAACTATCCGAAATGAAATAGTTCGGAAAATACAACATTGTCATTTGAGAACAGCTTGTCTGGAGATCAGTACGTCTATACTGTGTTCCAAGTTGAAACTATCAAATGATAGTTCGAGAACATCACATTGTCGGGAACGCTGTCTGGGTCAGTCTCTTACTGTGTTCCAAGTTGAAACTTCGAATGAAAAGTTCGAACATAATGTCATAGACACTGTTGAGATCAGTACGTTATATGTTCCAATTGAAACTTCCGATGATAGTCCGAACTAAACATGCATTGAATTGTTGGGATCAGTAGTGCATACTGTTCAGTTGAAACTATCCGATGATAGTCAACATAACATGTAGTGAGAACAGCTTCTGGAGATCAGTACGTTACTGTGTTCCAATAAACTTCGAAGAAGTTCCGAACTACACATGTCAGTGAAAGTTTGGAGTCATCGTTATACTGTGTTCAAGTGAATATCGAAGATAGTTCGAACATACAATGTGTGGAACAGCTTGTTGGAGATCAGTGTGCATACTGTGTTCAATTGAACTTCCGAATGTAGTTCCGGACATACAAATGTCAGTTGAGAACAGCTTGTCTGAGATCATACGTCTATACTGTTTCATGAAACTATCGAATGAGATAGTCGAAATACAACATTGTCATTGGACAGTTGTCTGGATCAGTATCTTAGTGTTCAAGTGAATTCGAATGAAGTTCGAAATAAACATTGTCATTGGAACAGCTGTTGAGATATACGTCTATACTGTGTTCAAGTTGAAACTCGAATGATAGTTCCGAAACATACACTTGTCAGTGAGAACAGTTGTCTGGAGATCAGTACGTGCTATACTGTGTTCCAAGTTGAAACTATCCGATGATAGTTCCGAGAAATACAACTTGTCAGTTGAGAAAGTTTCTGGAGATAGTACGTCTATATGTGTTCATTGAACTTCGATGATAGTTCGAAAATAAACATGTCATGAAACACTTTCTGAGATCAGAGTTACTGTGTTCAGTGAAATCGATGAGATAGTTCCGAAACTACAACATGCAGTTGAGAACAGCTGTCGGAATCACGTCTTACTGTGTTCCATGAACTTCCGAATGTGTCCGAACTAATTTCATTAAATTTCTGGAGTCATACGTGCTATACTGGTTCAAGTTAAACTATCGAAGTGTTCCGAACATAACATGTCATGGAACAGCTGTCTGGATCAGTCGTCTATACTGTGTTCAGTTGAATCGAATGATAGTTCGAAACAACACATGTCAGTTAGACTTGTTGGAGATCTACTTAACTGTTCAAGTTAATCCGAATGATATTCGAAATACACGTCTGAGAACGCTTGTTGGAATCAGTACTGAATGTTCAGTTGAAACTATCCGAATGAAGTCCGAGACATACAATGTCAGTGAGAACAGCTTTCTGGAGATCATCTTATACTGGTCAAGTTGAACTATCGATGATAAGTTCCAACTACATGTCAGTTGAGACAGTGTCGGAGATAGTGTCTATACTGTGTCCAATTGAAACTTCGAATGATAGATAGTTCGAAAATACACATGTCGTTGAGACAGCGTTGGAGATCTAGTGCTATACTGTGTTCAAGTTGAACTTCAATGATAGTTCGAATAACATGTCATTAGACATGTCTGAGATCAGTAGTCTATACGTGTTCCAGTTGAAATACGAATGTAGTTCGAACATATACATGTATGAGACCTGTGGAGATCTAGTTAACTGTGTTCCAATTGAAACTATCAATGATTCCGAACATACACAGTGTAGTTGAAACAGCTGTCGGATCAGTACGTTTTACGTGTTCCAAGTTGATACCGAATGATGTCCGAAACATACACAGTCAGTTGAGAACAGCTTGTCTGGAGATCAGTACGTGCTATACTGTGTTCAAGTTGAAACTTCCGAATGATAGTTCCGAGAACATACAAATGTCAGTTAGAACAGCTTGTCTGGATCATAGTCTTATGTTTCAGTTGAAACTATCCGATGATAGATAGTTCCGAAACATACAACATGTCATGAGAACAGCTTGTCTGAGATCAGTACGTCATACTGTGTTCCAAGTTGAACATCCGAATGATATTCCGAAACATACAACATTTCGTTAGAAAGCTTGTCTGGAGATCAGTAGTCCTATACTGTGTTCCAAGTTGAAACATCCGAATGATAGTTCCGAAACATACACATTGTCAGTTGAGAACAGCTGTCTGGAGATCAGTACGTGCTATACTGTGTTCCAAGTTGAACTACCGAATGATAGTTCCGAGAACATACAACATGTCAGTTGAGAACAGCTTGTCTGGAGATCATACGTCCTATACTGTGTTCCAATTGAAACTTCCGAATGTAGATAGTTCCGAAACATACAACAGTGTCAGTTGAGAACAGCTTGTCTGGAGATCAGTACGTTATACTGTGTTCCAAGTTGAAACTATCCGAATGATAGATAGTTCCGAAAACATACAACAGTGTCAGTTGAGAACAGCTTGTCTGGAGATCAGTACGTTTTATACTGTGTTCCAAGTTGAAACTATCCGAATGATAGATAGTTCCGAAAACATACAACATTGTCAGTTGAGAACAGCTTGTCTGGAGATCAGTACGTGCTATACTGTGTTCCAAGTTGAAACTATCCGAATGATAGTTCCGAGAACATACAACATTGTCAGTTGAGAACAGCTTGTCTGGAGATCAGTACGTGCTATACTGTGTTCCAAGTTGAAACTATCCGAATGATAGATAGTTCCGAAAACATACAACATTGTCAATTGAGAACAGCTTGTCTGGAGATCAGTACGTCCTATACTGTGTTCCAAGTTGAAACTGTCCGAATGATAGATAGTTCCGAAAACATACAACATTGTCAGTTGAGAACAGCTTGTCTGGAGATCAGTACGTCCTATACTGTGTTCCAAGTTGAAACTGTCCGAATGATAGATAGTTCCGAAAACATACTACAGTGTCAGTTGAGAACAGCTTGTCTGGAGATCAGTACGTGCTATACTGTGTTCCAAGTTGAAACTATCCGAATGATAGTTCCGAGAACATACAACAGTGTCAGTTGAGAACAGCTTGTCTGGAGATCAGTACGTCCTATACTGTGTTCCAAGTTGAAACTATCCGAATGATAGATAGTTCCGAAAACATACTACAGTGTCAGTTGAGAACAGCTTGTCTGGAGATAAGTACGTGCTATACTGTGTTCCAAGTTGAAACTATCCGAATGATAGATAGTTCCGAGAACATACAACATTGTCAGTTGAGAACAGCTTGTCTGGAGATCAGTACGTGCTATACTGTGTTCCAAGTTGAAACTATCCGAATGATAGATAGTTCCGAAAACATACAACAGTGTCAGTTGAGAACAGCTTGTCTGGAGATCAGTACGTGCTATACTGTGTTCCAAGTTGAAACTATCCGAATGATAGATAGTTCCGAGAACATACAACATTGTCAGTTGAGAATAGCTTGTCTGGAGATCAGTACGTGCTATACTGTGTTCCAAGTTGAAACTATCCGAATGATAGTTCCGAGAACATACAACATTGTCAGTTGAGAACAGCTTGTCTGGAGATCAGTACGTGCTATACTGTGTTCCAAGTTGAAACTGTCCGAATGATAGATAGTTCCGAAAACATATTACACTGTCAGTTGAGAACAGCTTGTCTGGAGATCAGTACGTGCTATACTGTGTTCCAAGTTGAAACTATCCGAATGATAGATAGTTCCGAAAACATACTACAGTGTTAGTTGAGAACAGCCTGTCTGGAGATCAGTACGTTTTATACTGTGTTCCAAGTTGAAACTATCCGAATGATAGTTCCGAGAACATACAACAGTGTCAGTTGAGAACAGCTTGTCTGGAGATCAGTACGTTTTATACTGTGTTCCAAGTTGAATTTATCCGAATGATAGTTCCGAGAACATATCAACATTGTCAGTTGAGAACAGCTTGTCTGGAGATCAGTACGTGCTATACTGTGTTCCAAGTTGAAACTGTCCGAATGATAGATAGTTCCGAGAACATACAATAGTGTCAGTTGAGAACAGCTTGTCTGGAGATCAGTACGTCTTATACTGTGTTCCAAGTTGAAACTATCCGAATGATAGATAGTTCCGAGAACATACAACATTGTCAGTTGAGAACAGCTTGTCTGGAGATCAGTACGTGCTATACTGTGTTCCAAGTTGAAACTATCCGAATGATAGTTCCGAGAACATACAACATTGTCAGTTGAGAACAGCTTGTCTGGAGATCAGTACGTCCTATACTGTGTTCCAAGTTGAAACTATCCGAATGATAGTTCCGAGAACATACAACAGTGTCAGTTGAGAACAGCTTGTCTGGAGATCAGTACGTCCTATACTGTGTTCCAAGTTGAAACTATCCGAATGATAGTTCCGAGAACATACAACAGTGTCAGTTGAGAACAGCTTGTCTGGAGATCAGTATGTCCTATACTGTGTTCCAAGTTGAAACTATCCGAATGATAGTTCCGAGAACATACACCAGTGTCAGTTGAGAACAGCTTGTCTCGAGATATACTGTGACTTGTGAATGTTTTTAGTTCGTGTAGGCTGGTTTACTTATCCTAGATGTTAAACATTGGATTGTTAGTGAAAAATGTTAATTCCAATAAACGAACAAAACAATCTTGTCTACGAAATCATCTCTAGAACTATGTAACTATTCAGGTTGGGTCAATGGCGGCGGAGACTTATTTGTGTAAAGGGGCTGGGGGAAATGTTTAATCAAAAAGTGGTTTTGAGGAACATGTCCTAATGAATATTACTGGGGCCCTTCTCCAGCAAACATTTGACAGTTGAATGCCGCTTGGAGAGCACCTCACCTGGATCTATTTTAAAAATTATACTCTTCTAGAAAATATTTAGAACTGTCTTCATCTGATGTATTCCTTGTATTTGATGACTTTAGAAGCTCTTTGAAGTATGTTTCTAGTAGTATTCGAAAATATAAGAAGGGAGTGAAATAAATCTAGAGCGGGGGGTAGACTGGACGTAAATAATTTGGGCACTTTTTTGTGAGAGTATGGTGGATTGGGAAATTAATTAATTATTAATGATATGGGGAGCAAAGATAGGTTAGCTCAGGCTAAACTAGGCTAGCAATGCCCACACTACCTTGGGAGGATAATGTTGATTGTAGCCCGGGGACAATAGCAATGTCCCATATCACTCAAACTACTATTTAATAAGTGCTAAAAGTACAATTTTTTTTAAATTTGAAGGTGCTATGTAAGTTTTTAAATGTTAAACCCTTTTATAACACTTAATATTTAATACATGCCATTAATTAGCATATTAATATAGTTGAGATAGTTTTTGTGCTGTGCCCCTCACATTCTCCTGGCTACGGTCCTGCCTTAGAATCCTGGTTTTGACTGAAAGTGATATGTATAGTAGTTCAGTAATGGAATGTGTGCTTACACACTTGGATATTCAACTATTGGATCATGATATCAAGTGATAATAACATCCGTAGACGTATTAAAATGGTTACATATTTCGTATTAATATATAAAATGATATAATGTGTGTTTATAATTCAGAGTATTATACACACATGAAAAACCGCCAGGACTACTCGCGGTGTAGTGTGGTAGAGTATATATTTTAGTTAACTAGGATATATTTGACAATATAAATAATATACCCTTTTTATATAGGTATTGAAATTTTATTTAAAATAACAAAATATTTTGTTAATAACACATATTGAACTAAAACATCAAACAAATCACTTAATACGGAGGTACCTGTTACCCAAAATGTTTCGGGCTACCAAAGTGAATAAACGCGCCTTCAGAATGATGGTGTTCGTAACTTGTGTTACACAGCTGTAAGGCAAGTAGTATCCCCTGGCTCTGAGCTTCAGTGTGGTAATACCAGCGTAGGACCAGGGACTACGTCTTACAGTATCACACACATCAAATCAACAATAATTTAAACCTACAGAATCTGTCATCAAAGCTATAAATAAACTTTAGAATATACGAAATTACAATATAATATAAAATCTTAACGGTAAAAATAAAAAAATATATTTTTACTTTATCGCTATCTTACAGGTAGAGAAAGCATTGTGATCGTCAAAAAAAAATTGAACTCGATATTTTGATGAATCTTGACGTTTCATGATCTGAAAATGCTGTTTTGGAATTTCCGTCTGTCTGTCTGTCTGTACCTCCAACTAGAGCCTAAACTATTTTACCGATCAGGCTAAAACTTGATATCTAGTGGTATCGTAGGGTTTCCTCGAGGATTTTTGGAATTGAACATCCAAACCTAAAATTAAGAGAAGTTTACTGATTGGCAAAAAAAGAAAAAGTCGATTTTGATTAAATTTCATTTATAAACATTTATAAATATTCTTAACAAAATGGCTACTCTCATTATTTCGGCAAAATGACTTTAAGGGCTACGGTCTGATTCGTAAATTGTATCTTTTTATAATATCTCTTCAACCATTTGATATATGAAATTAATTATCATTAAAAATATGTAGGTCTATTTATAATACAAATATTTTATAAAAAGCATATTGTTTACAAAACCAGTAACTTTAAAGATATACACAAATATATATTTTTTAACTTTTCGAACACAAAAGGTAAAGTATTGCGACCGTAAAAAAAATCTAACCTGAAATATTGATGGATGTCGACGTCTCATGACCCCCCAAACCCTAAAAAGTGGTTCTTGTAATGCCGTCCGTCTGTCTGTGTGTCTGTTTAAACTTAAAATTAAGAATAGTTTAATAAATGACGACAAGAGAAAAAATCGATTTTCTCAAAATTGGATCACGATTTTGATTAAAATTCGTATTTAGGCGTTGATTAAGATTATAAATAAACTGGCTATTTCATTTTCCCATGAAAATGACTTTTAGAGTACTTTACAGAAGCAGAAACTTCCGTATCTCCGCAACTATTTGAGATCCTAAATAACTTATCATTGCGAAATTATAGGCTAGTACTATTAAAAATAAAAAACTTTTATATGAAATATATTTTCACAATATTGGCAAATATTGGAAATATCGGCAAATATATACAATTATACAATTGTGTGAGCTTTAGTTGTAAAGAAATACTAATTAAGTCTTAACGCAATAATTCTACAATCCCATAGAGTAATTAAATATAAGTAAGGCTTTCAAAAAGTTATGTTGTTTTTCCTTAATCCGCTTAGGAGAAATGTTTGTAGAACAAGGAGCTATCTCAATTTTAGACTCAATAGTTAATATTTACATTTTTTATTGGTCAGAATGTATAAATGAGGAATTTAATAGCAATGCGATGGCATGAAGATTTGCAACATCTAATAAAATGTCAAAAAAAATTACCAAAAGTTGAAATTTTAATACGAAGTGTTGACCCTTGTGAACCCAATATTGATCATTTTTTAGGTCCAAACATACAAAGGAGGACATTAATTCCTTAAAAATAAATTTATAAAATTTAAAAACACGACTAAAAAAATATTTTACAAAAATATAGTGCCATTTATGTTTGGGTTTGCTAGTGTATATTTTTCGTTTCACATAATTACGAGTTTTGAGTAAATATCTCCATTTTTAAACAATAGAGTGAGAAAGTCCGTGTGGAGTTCCGTACAATTTATTTTAGTTTGAAATGAAAAAGAATTTAAAAAAATCTAAAATTACAATTTCGAGATATCACTTTCATTTTATTGTAAAATCGATTCCAGGTTTCACTTTTTTCTTTCCAAAAAAACTTTTTGATCAAATATACCACGAAAACATGGAAAACTAAATATTTATGAGTGATTTTCAGCAGGAAAAAATGGCGAATATAATAGAGCAGTAATAGATTATGTCATAATGTAGGATGGAAATAAAACGTCGTGTCATGGTAGTTTGACACTATACTACTAGTGAGGTTATACAAGATACTATACTGATAGTGAGGTTATACAATATACTATACTGCTAGTGAGGTTACACGAGATACTATACTGGTAGTGAGGTTATACAAGATACTATACTGCTAGTGAGGTTATACAATATACTATACTGCTAGTGAGGTTACACGAGATACTATACTGATAGTGAGGTTATACAAGATACTATACTGATAGTGAGGTTATACAATATACTATACTGCTAGTGAGGTTACACGAGATACTATACTGATAGTGAGGTTATACTAGATACTATACTGCTAGTGAGGTTACACGAGATACTATACTGATAGTGAGGTTATACAAGATACTATACTGATAGTGAGGTTACACGAGATACTATACTGATAGTGAGGTTACACGAGATACTATACTACTAGTGAGGTTATACAAGATACTATACTGATAGTGAGGTTATACAATATACTATACTGCTAGTGAGGTTACACGAGATACTATACTGATAGTGAGGTTATACAAGATACTATACTGCTAGTGAGGTTACACGAGATACTATACTGATAGTGAGGTTATACAAGATACTATACTGATAGTGAGGTTACACGAGATACTATACTGATTGTGAGGTTATACAAGATACTATACTGCTAGTGAGGTTACACGAGATACTATACTGATAGTGAGGTTATACAAGATACTATACTGATAGTGAGGTTACACGAGATACTATACTGATAGTGAGGTTACACGAGATACTATACTACTAGTGAGGTTATACAAGATACTATACTGATAGTGAGGTTATACAATATACTATACTGCTAGTGAGGTTACACGAGATACTATACTGGTAGTGAGGTTATACAAGATACTATACTGCTAGTGAGGTTATACAATATACTATACTGCTAGTGAGGTTACACGAGATACTATACTGATAGTGAGGTTATACAAGATACTATACTGATAGTGAGGTTATACAATATACTATACTGCTAGTGAGGTTACACGAGATACTATACTGATAGTGAGGTTATACAAGATACTATACTGCTAGTGAGGTTACACGAGATACTATACTGATAGTGAGGTTATACAAGATACTATACTGATAGTGAGGTTACACGAGATACTATACTGATAGTGAGGTTATACAAGATACTATACTGATAGTGAGGTTACACGAGATACTATACTACTAGTGAGGTTATACAAGATACTATACTGATAGTGAGGTTATACAATATACTATACTGCTAGTGAGGTTACACGAGATACTATACTGATAGTGAGGTTATACAAGATACTATACTGCTAGTGAGGTTACACGAGATACTATACTGATAGTGAGGTTATACAAGATACTATACTGATAGTGAGGTTACACGAGATACTATACTGATAGTGAGGTTACACGAGATACTATACTACTAGTGAGGTTATACAAGATACTATACTGATAGTGAGGTTATACAATATACTATACTGCTAGTGAGGTTACACGAGATACTATACTGATAATGAGGTAACACAAGATACTATACTGATAGTGAGGTTACACGAAATACTATACTGCTAGTGAGTCTACAAAAGATACTTTACTGCTAGTGAGGCAACACAAGATACTATACCGATAGTGAGGTTACACGAGATACTATACTGCTAGTGAGGTAACACGAGATACTATACTGATAGTGAGGCAACACAAGATACTATACTGATAGTGAGGTAACACAAGATACTATACTGATAGTGTGGATATACAAGATACTATACTGATAATGAAGTTATACAGACACTCTACTGCTGGTTTTGTAACACATCACTCTAACATTATTAGTCTGATGATTAAAACCAAGGGCTTGTGTTTGTTTCAGCATCGGACCAATACAAGCGTCTAGCTCGTCTAGCTCGTTCTATCGACGACGGCGGACGCTCCAGCAACAATGTGTCGTTATCCTCCAGGGATAACCGCCAGTTTGGGGGATCGGGTTGGCCCGGGGTGCTGCCCGTCGGTCCATGTTTCACCAACAAGGGGGTACTGGGCCGCTGCACCAGTTTTAGATCGTGCTACCCTTATTTCAAACTGCCCGATTTCAGCAACTGGGAGACCTGGGTGTTGGGGATGTACGACACGTGCAGCTACTTCAGTGGTGCTGGAAGGCAGGTCAGTACACTTACACTTACACTTACTAGCTGACAGATCAGCAACAACTTACAATCCCAATAGGTTGTGCAGAAGGTTTTTTCCTCTAAATGGTTTACTTCTGTCCTTGTGCCGTGGAGGTCACGTCTGATTTAGGAAAGGTGCTATGACTGCCGATTGGAGGAGGCGTTAGTTGTTCATCTTTGAGTTGTAAAGAACTCGGAGTGAATCGGTCGGTTTAATGGCCGTGTTTGGAAAATGCGAGTAGCTCTTGATTCGTGGTGCTAAGTGGTGTATGATAAGCACAAGGTCAGGTTTCATTTACATGAAGTATTGTGGCAACATGATCGTAAAGTTTGTGTCTCAATAACGAGAATTGCCAAAAATTGGACCAAATGATGTGATGACTACTTTAGATAAGCTCGTGAGTGAGACGTTCCCTTAATTTTGGTTGACTCGGACGGAGGGCTGCGTTTGATTGGACTTGGACTAAGTTTACCACGACTTCTGTCCACGTGCCTCCATGTTTGTCCCACAAAACAGTGTAATCATCATCAGTCAAGAGATAAATACACAAAACTGTAATAGATAGGCTGGGTTTCTCTTCACTCACCCTTTGACTTGCAGTCCTATCTCTCTTTTTCGGCAAGAACTCGCCACATTTAGTGGAACCACAAGACCCATTTCTCTAAGACCGCAAAGGCAGGAGGCGAGGCCTAAAGACCTCCCCACCAAGATGAGAAGATTGGGGAGAGGTTATAAGTTTGTACTGCCCCAAAAAAAAGGTACATTACAACAGCCATCTAGGCACTGCTTCGGAGTATCGTGAGGAATATCTGACCAGACACGGCACTCAGCAAAGCTACAGTTGAGTTGAAATGAGACACGCTTTGTCTACTTCAAGCAACACTAGCTGCGTCAAACACCATCATACTTCCAACATCACTAGCTAAGCAACACTAGCTGCATCAAACACCATCATACTTCCAACATCACTAGCTAAGCAACACTAGCTGCATCAAACACCATCATACTTCCAACATCACTAGCTAAGCAACACTAGCTGCATCAAACACAATCATACTTCCAACATCACTAGCTAAGCAACACTAGCTGCATCAAACACCATCATACTTCCAACATCACTAGCTAAGCAACACTAGCTGCGTCAAACACCATCATACTTCCAACATCACTAGCTAAGCAACACTAGCTGCATCAAACACCATCATACTTCCAACATCACCTAAACTGTCACCTGTCAGGTATTCCTGGAAGGTGAAAACAAACCGCTTAGAAAAAGTTGGGTAATGTCATCTTCAAATACTTAGTTCTTGAACTTATATTAAAGTGTTTGTAAATCATTATAGTGTCAAAAAAAGTTGTTCTTTGGTCCAATGAGCGCGTAACATTACTGGGGGCATACAACATTTCACAGTAAAAGTATTAAGAGAGCTTTGTGTTCCTTTTATAAGTGTGAACCTTTATTAAAATAACAATAAAATACTTGTTTTTATCGTAGTGGTTTAAACTTGCTTTGTGAGGAGCGTTGTTTCGATATCTTCGGTGGAGGGTAAAAGTGACGTTTACTACGATGACTGTGAATATTTTTTCACGTTATATTTTTTTTCAAACAAACTACGGGGAGACGCATCTGTCCGGTTTTTTGATATTTATTTAAGAAAGCAAATTATTAATTAATTTGAAAGTATCTCAGTTAACTTTGATTAATCCTGAAATTGGTTTTCAAATGGATATTTCATTAATCCGAATCAGATACAACCGATTTACTTTTTGAAAGGATAGCAGAGCAAAAAAAGAAATGCTCGGTTGACCGACAGGAAGAGTTTGGAAACCTTACTAGAACTATTCTCGGCGAGAGGGCTGTGTGAGATGGAGAACAACACAACCAACTGGAACATTTGGGACGTTCTCTCTTCTAACTAGAGGAATCTCAGGAAACCGTGACTTGCTTTGAGCTCTCACAGGAAACTGTATCATTAGGTGGAGATATGGAACAAGTGAGAATGATGTCTTATAGGACAGTAACAATAACAATAACCATCCTAAGAGAACCGTGACTTGCTTTGAGCTGCACAGGAAACTATCATTAGGTGGAGATATGGAACAAGTGAGAATGATGTCTTATAGGACAGTAACAATAACAATAACCATCCTAAGAGAACCGTGACTTGCTTTGAGCTGCACAGGAAACTATCATTAGGTGGAGATATGGAACAAGTGAGAATGATGTCTTATAGGACAGTAACAATAACAATAACCATCCTAAGAGAACCGTGACTTGCTTTGAGCTGCACAGGAAACTATCATTAGGTGGAGATATGGAACAAGTGAGAATGATGTCTTATAGGACAGTAACAATAACAATAACCATCCTAAGAGAACCGTGACTTGCTTTGAGCTGCACAGGAAACTATCATTAGGTGGAGATATGGAACAAGTGAGAATGATGTCTTATAGGACAGTAACAATAACAATAACCATCCTAAGAGAACCAGGGGTGGATTTCTCCTGCACCCTACTAGAAAGTGTTTGACGGGAATTCTGATCCTGCAGTGTCCTCAGAGGAGGGGAGGTCACAAAACCAAGATAAATCGGAAAACACAAGTTTATTTGCGTTCAAAATAAGATGAAAACGAAATGAATGGTACAGGGGGAAAATGAGAAAATAAAATTTTAGTTTGGATTGATATAGTGCTGTCATCTGTTAGACAATCAGGAGACCTTACTACTGCACTTTAGATTATGGTTAAAACATGTATCTCTCATATTAAATACATTTTTAAAAGTATTTTCTTGTGTCTTTATGGGGTTTGAGATGTGAAAGTGGTTGTTTTGGAAAATGCGTGTAATATGACTTAGGCATCTCTTTTTCCTTATACCCTGTGGAGGTGAGAGTGGACGTAGAAAAGCTCAGGAAAAATCTCTTTCTTGGATACTGGGACGGGGTGTCAAGATAAGTTCTTTCTCTTTATAACTCCTTTGTTATTCACGGGAGATATTCTGGGAAAGAGATCCATAGAGAAGTTGGGACTCAAGAGTGATATTTAAACAAAAAAGGTAAAGTTCCCGATTGCCTTGGGAATTATAGTTCTCTTGGAAATACTTGGAACTAATGATAGATGGATCGACATAATAAGTTTGCGGGACATGATCAAAGAATTCACAGACGTTCTCAGCAACTGAGTCGGACCACCACCGATGTGATGACACGCACCCTCAAGTCGGACAATTCAAGCGCAGCAAGATCTAAACCCTACTATAAAGTGGCCACCAAGATAAACATTTTAAAGGAGCACATATGATTGCTGGAGAAGAAAAAAACTATTCACCGTTTCAATAGTCTATAAAATTCTACTTACTTTCAGTTTTCGAAAAAACAACAACAGAGGGCAGGCTAGTTATCAAATACATGGAAGTGAGCTGTAAGACCAAGAACGAGGTTACGCCAATCTCCGGGACTGAGGTGGACTTACAAGTCTCGGTGGAGAGACAGTGTACACCATCATCGATATAACAGGTCCTACTTCGCGAGTCTATCGACACAGGAGACTAAGTAAGTGACAGACTTTATATCCCAAGTCTGGTTTCAGGAGTTTAACGTCCTAACTTTCGGGCCAGAAACAGAAGCCAAAATACTTAATGATCTTAGGAAAACCATATTTGGGGATGGTCAACATGTTTTATTGTTAAACTATTTAAATGTTATTGTGGTATGATCAAAAAAAGAGAGTATAACTTATCCACGTAAATGAAAATCTAACTAGAATCCAGCGATCAAAATTGGCGGTAAACACCGATTAAATAGGTTTCAAGCTATCAGAGATTGATTTTAAGGGCCACCAAATATCACCACAGGCCATTAAGGAGGCAAATTATGGCAAAAATTTGTACTATATAGCTACTCTCTCCTCCATTTCTACATACAATGTATACCTACACTCTCTTCTATATCTACACACAATGTATACCTACAATCTCTTCTATAGCTACACACAATGTATACCTACAATCTCTTCTATAACTCACACAATGTATACATACAATCTCTTCTATAGCTACACACAATGTATACCTACACTCTCTTCTATAGCTACACA
>JBCFYV010000024.1:3620299-3754420 GCA_039000515.1 Timema cristinae
CTTAGGAAAACCATATTTGGGGATGGTCAACATGTTTTATTGTTAAACTATTTAAATGTTATTGTGGTATGATCCAAAAAAGAGAGGATAACTTATCCACGTAAATGAAGTTCTAACTAAAATCCAGCGTTCAAAATTGGCGGTAAACACCGAATAAATGGTTTCAAGTTGTCAGAGATGGATTTTAAGGGCCACCAAATATCACCACAGGCCATTAAGGAGGCAAATTATGGCAAAAATTTGTACTATATAGCTACTCTCTCCTCCATTTATACATACAATGTATACCTACACTCTCTTCTATAGCTACACACAATGTATACCTACAATCTCTTCTATAGCTACACACAATATATACCTACAATCTCTTCTATAACTACACACAATGTATACATACACTCTCTTCTATATCTACACACAATGTATACCTACAATCTCTTGTATAGATACACACAATGTATACCTACAATCTCTTCTATAACTACACACGTGTATACCTACAATTTCTTCTATAGCTACACACAATGTATACCTACAATCTCTTCTATAGCTACACACAATGTATACCTACAATCTCTTGTATAGCTACACACAATGTAAACCTACATTCTCTTCTATAGCTACACACAATGTAAACCTACACTCTCTTCTATAGCTACACACAATGTAAACCTACACTCTCTTCTATAGCTACACACAATGTAAACCTACATTCTCTTCTATAGCTACACACAATGTAAACCTACACTCTCTTCTATAGCTACACACAATGTATACCAACACTCTCCTCCATAGCTACACATAATGTATACCAACACTCTCTTCTATAGCTACACACAATGTAAACCTACACTCTCTTCTATAGCTACACACAATGTATACCTACAATCTCTTGTATAGCTACACACAATGTAAACCTACATTCTCTTCTATAGCTACACACAATGTAAACCTACACTCTCTTCTATAGCTACACACAATGTATACCAACACTCTCCTCCATAGCTACACATAATGTATACCAACACTCTCTTCTATAGCTACACACAATGTAAACCTACACTCTCTTCTATAGCTACACACAATGTATACCTACAATCTCTTCTATAGCTACACACAATGTAAACCTACAATCTCTTCTATAGCTACACACAATGTAAACCTACACTCTCTTCTATAGCTACACACAATGTAAACCTACACTCTCTTCTATAGCTACACACAATGTATACCTACAATCTCTTCTATAGCTACACACAATGTATACCTACAATCTCTTCTATAGCTACACACAATGTAAACCTACACTCTCTTCTATAGCTACACACAATGTAACCTACACTCTCTTCTATAGCTACACACAATGTAAACCTACAATCTCTTCTATAGCTACACACAATGTATACCTACAATCTCTTCTATAGCTACACACAATGTATACCTACACTCTCTTCTATAGTTATACACAATGTATACCTACAATTTCTTCTATAGCTACACACAATGTATACCTACACTCTCTTCAATAGCTATACACAATGTATACCTACAATTTCTTCTATAGCTACACACAATGTATACCTACACTCTCTTCTATAGCTACAAACAATGTATACATACACTCTCTTCTATAGCTACACACAATGAATACCTACAATCTCTTCTATAGCTACACACAATGTATACCTACAATCTCTTCTATAGCTACACACAATGTAAACCTACACTCTCTTCTATAGCTACACACAATGTAAACCTACACTCTCTTCTATAGCTACACACAATGTATACCTACAATCTCTTCTATAGCTACACACAATGTATACCTACAATCTCTTCTATAGCTACACACAATGTATACCTACACTCTCTTCTATAGCTACACACAATGTATACCTACAATCTTTTCTATAGCTACACACAATGTATACCTACAATCTCTTCTATAGCTACTTACAATGTATACCTACACTCTCTTCTATAGCTACACACAATGTATACCTACAATCTCTTCTATAGCTACACACAATGTATATCTACAATCTCTTCTATAGCTACATACAATGTTAACCTACACTCTCTTCTATAGCTACACACAATGTATACCAACACTCTCCTCCATTTATACATACAATTTATACCTACAATGTCTTATATAACTACACACAATGTAAACCTACAATCTCTTCTATAGCTACACACAATGTAAACCTACACTCTCTTCTATAGCTACACACAATGTATACCTACAATCTCTTCTATAGCTACACACAATGTATACCTACAATCTCTTCTATAGCTACACACAATGTATACCTACACTCTCTTCTATAGCTACACACAATGTATACCTACAATCTTTTCTATAGCTACACACAATGTATACCTACAATCTCTTCTATAGCTACTTACAATGTATACCTACACTCTCTTCTATAGCTACACACAATGTATACCTACAATCTCTTCTATAGCTACACACAATGTATATATACAATCTCTTCTATAGCTACATACAATGTTAACCTACACTCTCTTCTATAGCTACACACAATGTATACCTACAATCTCTTCTATAGCTACACACAAACTAACCTACACTCTCTTCTATAGCTACACACGGTGTATACCTACAATCTCTTCTATAGCTACACACAATATATACCTACATTCTCTTCTATAGCTATACACAATGTATACCTACAATCTCTTCTATATCTACACAAAATGTATACCTACACTCTCTTCTATAGCTACACACAATGTATACCTACAATCTCTTCTATAGCTACACACAATATATACCTACAATCTCTTCTATAACTACATACAATGTATACCTACACTCTCTTCTATAGCTACACACAATGTATACCTACACTCTCTTCTATAGTTATACACAATGTATACCTACAATTTCTTCTATAGCTACACACAATGTATACCTACACTCTCTTCTATAGCTACACACAATGTATACCTACAATCTCTTCTATAGCTACACACAATGTATACCTACAATCTCTTCTATAGCTACACACAATGTAAACCTACAATCTCTTCTATAGCTACACACAATGTAAACCTACACTCTCTTCTATAGCTACACACAATGTATACCTACAATCTCTTCTATAGCTACACACAATGTATACCTACACTCTCTTCTATAGCTACTCACAATGTATACCTACAATCTCTTCTATAGCTACACACAATGTATACCTACAATTTCTTCTATAGCTACACACAATGTATACCTACAATCTCTTCTATAGCTACACACAATGTATACCTACACTCTCTTCTATAGCTACTCACAATGTATACCTACAATCTCTTCTATAGCTACACACAATGTATACCTACACTCTCTTCTATAGCTACACACAATGTATACCTACAATCTCTTCTATAGCTACACACAATGTATACCTACACTCTCTTCTATAGCTACTCACAATGTATACCTACAATCTCTTCTATAGCTACACACAATGTAAACCTACACTCTCTTCTATAGCTACACACAATGTATACCTACAATCTCTTCTATAGCTACACACAATGTATACCTACAATCTCTTCTATAGCTACACACAATGTAAACCTACACTCTCTTCTATAGCTACACACAATGTAAACCTACACTCTCTTCTATAGCTACACACAATGTAAACCTACAATCTCTTCTATAGCTACACACAATGTATACCTACAATCTCTTCTATAGCTACACACAATGTATACCTACACTCTCTTCTATAGTTATACACAATGTATACCTACAATTTCTTCTATAGCTACACACAATGTATACCTACACTCTCTTCAATAGCTATACACAATGTATACCTACAATTTCTTCTATAGCTACACACAATGTATACCTACACTCTCTTCTATAGCTACAAACAATGTATACATACACTCTCTTCTATAGCTACACACAATGAATACCTACAATCTCTTCTATAGCTACACACAATGTATACCTACAATCTCTTCTATAGCTACACACAATGTAAACCTACACTCTCTTCTATAGCTACACACAATGTAAACCTACACTCTCTTCTATAGCTACACACAATGTATACCTACAATCTCTTCTATAGCTACACACAATGTATACCTACAATCTCTTCTATAGCTACACACAATGTATACCTACACTCTCTTCTATAGCTACACACAATGTATACCTACAATCTTTTCTATAGCTACACACAATGTATACCTACAATCTCTTCTATAGCTACTTACAATGTATACCTACACTCTCTTCTATAGCTACACACAATGTATACCTACAATCTCTTCTATAGCTACACACAATGTATATCTACAATCTCTTCTATAGCTACATACAATGTTAACCTACACTCTCTTCTATAGCTACACACAATGTATACCAACACTCTCCTCCATTTATACATACAATTTATACCTACAATGTCTTATATAACTACACACAATGTAAACCTACAATCTCTTCTATAGCTACACACAATGTAAACCTACACTCTCTTCTATAGCTACACACAATGTATACCTACAATCTCTTCTATAGCTACACACAATGTATACCTACAATCTCTTCTATAGCTACACACAATGTATACCTACACTCTCTTCTATAGCTACACACAATGTATACCTACAATCTTTTCTATAGCTACACACAATGTATACCTACAATCTCTTCTATAGCTACTTACAATGTATACCTACACTCTCTTCTATAGCTACACACAATGTATACCTACAATCTCTTCTATAGCTACACACAATGTATATCTACAATCTCTTCTATAGCTACATACAATGTTAACCTACACTCTCTTCTATAGCTACACACAATGTATACCTACAATCTCTTCTATAGCTACACACAAACTAACCTACACTCTCTTCTATAGCTACACACGGTGTATACCTACAATCTCTTCTATAGCTACACACAATATATACCTACATTCTCTTCTATAGCTATACACAATGTATACCTACAATCTCTTCTATATCTACACAAAATGTATACCTACACTCTCTTCTATAGCTACACACAATGTATACCTACAATCTCTTCTATAGCTACACACAATATATACCTACAATCTCTTCTATAACTACATACAATGTATACCTACACTCTCTTCTATAGCTACACACAATGTATACCTACACTCTCTTCTATAGTTATACACAATGTATACCTACAATTTCTTCTATAGCTACACACAATGTATACCTACACTCTCTTCTATAGCTACACACAATGTATACCTACAATCTCTTCTATAGCTACACACAATGTATACCTACAATCTCTTCTATAGCTACACACAATGTAAACCTACAATCTCTTCTATAGCTACAACAATGTTAACCTACACTCTCTTCTATAGCTACACACAATGTATACCTACAATCTCTTCTATAGCTACACACAATGTATACCTACACTCTCTTGTATAGCTACACACAATGTATACCTACATCTCTTTATAGCTACACACAATGTATACCTACAATCTCTTCTATAGCTACACACAATGTATACCTACACTCTTCTATAGCTACACACAATGTATACCTACATCTCTTTATAGCTACACACAATGTATACCTACAATCTCTTCTATAGCTACACACAATGTATACCTACACTCTTCTATAGCTACACACAATGTATACCTACACTCTCTTGTATAGCTACACACAATGTATACCTACAATCTCTTCTATAGCTACACACATGTATACCTACAATCTCTTCTATAGCTACACACAATGTATACCTACATCTCTTCTATAGCTACATACAATGTTAACCTACATCTCTTCTATAGCTACACACAATGTATACCTACAATCTCTTCTATAGCTACACACAATTAAACCTACACTCTCTTCTATAGCTACACACATGTATACCTACAATCTCTTCTATAGCTACACACAATGTATACCTACACTCTCTTGTATAGCTACACACAATGTATACCTACATCTCTTTTATAGCTACACACAATGTATACCTACAATCTCTTCTATAGCTACACATCAATATAAACCTACATATCTTTTATAGCTACACACAATGTATACCTACAATCTCTTCTATAGCTACACACAAATGTAAACCTACACTCTCTTCTATAGCTACACACAATGTATACCTACAATCTCTTCTATAGCTACACACAATGTATACCTACAATCTCTTTATAGCTAACACAATGTAACCTACATCTCTTGTATAGCTACACACAATGTATACTACAATCTCTTCTATAGCTACACACATTGTATACCTACAATCTTTCTATAGCTACAACAATGTATACCTACATCTCTTCTATAGCTACACACATGTATACCTACAATCTCTTCTATAGCTACACACAATGTATACTACAATCTCTTCTATAGCTACATACAATGTTAACCTACACTCTCTTCTATAGCTAACACAATGTATACCTACAGTGTCTTCTATAGCTACACACAATGTAACCTACAGTCTCTGTATAGCTACACACAATGTTATACCTACAATCTCTTTATAGCTACACAAATGTATACTACAATCTCTTCTATAGCTACACACATGTATACCTACAATCTCTTCTATAGCTACACACAATGTATACCTACATCTCTTTATAGCTACAACAATGTTAACCTACAATCTTTCTATAGCTACACACAATGTATACCTACAATCTCTTCTATAGCTACACACAATGTATACCTACACTCTCTTATAGCTACACACAATTATACTACAATCTTTCTATAGCTAACACAATGTATACCTACAATCTTTCTATAGCTACACACAATGTATACCTACACTCTCTTCTATAGCTACATACAATGTATACCTACAGTCTCTTTATAGCTACACACAATGTATACCTACAGTCCTTTTATAGTTACACACAATGTTATACCTACAATCTCTTCTATAGCTACAACAATGTATACCTATACTCGCTTCATAGCTATCAAAAAGACCTTGTTCTGCTTCGGTTCCTTATGGTATTCTATTCTTCTGACTGCTCTACAATGTTCTACCTTCTTCTATAGTAACACCTATCAATTACTTCTAGCAATAGTCTCTAATAAATACTACAAGGTAATAGGGAATAAGCTAACATAATAATATATAAGTAGAAATACATGTTATATTAACATTATATTAATTCATTCAAAAACTACAGACATAACTAAGTGGCTCTTTATCTATAGAACGAAAACATAGTTGATAATACATTTTTTAGTAAAGATTAATTCAATCACAGTATTATTATACAATAATGCTATGAAAACAATTACCAATCTTACAAAAAAATGATATACTAAAGACTTTCTAAATAGTACAAAAGCAGTATGAACTCTACAACATTACAACATTCTTTCCAATGTAAAGTTTTATCTTTATATTCCTCTTTTACTTCACATATCACAAGAGTATTCAAATTTTACAAAAACAAAGTACCTCAAGTACTCAAGCCCGGTGTCGTAGTTGGCTAATCGCGCTTGTCGTGTTTAGCTGACTGCTGAGGACGGGAGATCGAGGTTCGAATCTGTCGGGTGACACTGGGTGTTTTTCCTTAATTTTTCACTCCACCTCACGCAAATGGTTCACTTCCTATCAAAAACCTTCCAATTCATAATCCATTAGCGTAATTAGTACTTAAAGCGTTTATAACACGAACGGTATAAGACGCGTCAATTTATATATTCAATGTACTACAATAACTTTTATACTACAACATTACGTTAACTAACACGAGAGTTTCACACCTCAAACCTAATGTAAACTCACGTAGGACTACTTGAATCGACATCATTCAAATACTGAACAAAGTTATAGAACATTTAGAAGTTTGCCACATTTCAAATATAAATATATGCGAAGAATAACCAAATTCACGTTACACAAAACATTGGAATGTATATAAACGATTTTAAATATATAACAACAAAAGCTAGGTTAATACGGATAGTCAATATATTCAGACTATTAAGACATATAATATTAATATATTTCAATTAACATTTCGTTAAGTTAGAACAGCAAACATTGAGAATTTACTAACTTCTTTAAGAAACAAGCCCTTAAGTGGCGACACGAAACTGAAGTTACTTTTAGTTTGAAAATAGTATCAAATAATGCCCATACTTAATAAACAAATATCAGCCTATCTCGACTATAACAAAGTTAAATTAAATAGTTAAAGTTCCATAATTAAAACTTTTAAGAAGAACAAAAAATATTTACAGAGTATTATAACTTTCCTTCACAGAGTCTAGATTATTGCAAGTCGTCTACTGACGATATAAAATAATAAACGCAGTCCGTCCATTATGGCGTCGAGTTCAAAATTACATTACAAATAAATATTACAGAGATCCATCCTCGATGGTGCCAAGTTCAAAAGTCAGCTTACATCTTCCACACGTTCATAATATATAGTGGTCTTACTGCTTACTTATGGTAGGGGGGAATAGTTCAAACCAAGTCGGTGACGTAACATTTTGGGAGGATCACGCTGTCTTTCTCACGTAGGCCATCGTGCTTCTTGGTCGCTGATTGGTCATCCCGCTCCGTATAGCGAACTCGCTTTTGTTGTCAAAAATCTTTTTAACTGCTTGGCTGCTGACGTCAGAGGTCAGGTGATGGTTGCACAAACCATCCGAAAGAGGGCAGCCATGTCCGCGTGCACTCTTCGCCAGGTGTGCAGAAAATCGCCCAATCAGATATGTCTAAACCGGGCGGTCGAACATCAAGTGCTGATACATCAAGGCAAGGTTGCCCCCTCCTCGATTTAGCACGTTTTTAAGTCAGCAAGTTACTAGGCTGTGCAAGCCAGTTTACTGTGCAGCCAGTTTACAGGCTGTGCAAGCCAGTTTACTAGGCTGTGCAAGCCAGTTTATCCAGAGGGTACGTATATGAACAGTTTACACTGTAGAGAGTTGATAGTGAATTATATTGAAATATATTGTTTATATATTGCTTGAAGTGACATGGAACTACAATAGTGAAGAATACTATTGTAGGTGATTTGAATAAATGTCTACGTTTCTTGGAGTGGATAGTATGAATCGGACGATAGTCTATGCAGCATCGGTTTGGGTGGGGCTTCGATTGTAAAATACAACTTTTGTATTGTTACACCAGCATAATATAAAATCATCTCCCAACCCCGGGCTTGTTAATTTTATTTTACTAAATATTAATCGCATATAATCATTAATATAAGCAATTTATAATAATTTAAACAAGCATTTGTGGACATGTGGGTTTAATGTCACGCTCTTTGGTTTGGTTTGTTGGAGAAGGTGAATTAAGGATTTTAATTCTGGCCAGGGGTAGTTTATCCTAATAACCCTCCAAGAAAATAAGGGTACATTTCCTCTAAATGTTACTTATCCTTCTGGTGTAGCTAACTGTAGATAGTCTGGGCTGGTAGTAATACACAGCGAAAAAAACTAGGATTTAAACGCTTTTAAGTTATCAAAGGGTCGCGATGGCCGCAGAGAGAAAAGTTTGTAGCCATAAACTACAAAATGTTTGAAACCGCTGTAATAAAGTCAGATAAATTTTTTAATATAAAATACACGATTCGAACAATATCTGCAAATCTAAATACATATATTTAAGCTCAATTAGATATTTAGCTCAGATTCAGGTAAACTGAAATAATAATAATTCAAGTTGCACTGAAAAAGCCTTGTAGCTTTGAAAAGTCCAGCATGAACAAACAAACAAGACTGTCGCCAGGGGGGATGTTTGGGGGCCCAAACCACCCCCAAAATTTTACTAACAAAATTGCTTTATTTATGGTTCAAACAATATAGAAATTAAGATTCAAGTACAAATTAGGGGGCTGTGTTGCTATTAAAAACACTTCAGATAGCTTCTAGAGGTTTATTCTAGAATTTTCAGCTCAACTGGATTAGATAGTTCTCACAATAGAATTATTTCTAGCTTCCGGCAACTGGAGAATGTGCCCACCAAAACCCCTGAATTATTGCTGCCTTGCAAATAAATAAATAAATTTAAAAATAGAGTCACCTAAAAGCTCGGGTCAAGGCTTGATTATCACCCCATTTTTTAAAAAAAGGGGAGCCTTCTCCTGGCTCCCCTCTCCCCACGTTTTCAACATTGCCCTTCTTGTACTCTCCTTTGCTACTTGGGAATTATTCTAATTTCGAAATGCTTAGAGCTGGGAAAAACACTGGTTCACCCCCCCCCCCCGCCCCCTCTCCACCACCAAAATATATTTCGTGCAACCCCCCTAGGTAGAATAATACAGGAGACCTACTTAACCCTTCAACACGCAACAAAAATAACTGCTATTATTGTGAAGTACCTGTTGAATAATCTTTTATTTTCGTATGTAATATTAGGAAAGTTTCAGGCTGATAATTTAGAAGCAAGGTTCGGACAGACCGACTAATGAGTGGTGGAAAATATCATATATCTGTTGTACAAATTTTAGAGTCTAAAAGAAAATTGAAACTAATAAAAATAGTCAAATTAAAATCATCACAATCTGGAGATAATAAGACAAGATAATATGTACCACGGAGAGAATCTGCATTTTACAGTAAAAACTAATATGCGAGTCATTTAAAATAATGATTTGTTAAAAGCCATTGAGAAACTTTAGATCCTAATTTAATATAATGCAAAATATGTGTATAGGTGTGTTTCTACTTGTGAGCATCACGTATCACGTATGCCCAATATCATTATTTCGATTTATATTTGATTTATCTTTCCTTAGAATGGTGGCCCAGATGAAGATTTAGATAACACAATATAATATGTCTTTGTTCAGAGGGCCTATTTGTTTACCGATCTTGATCAAAATACCTTTAATTTTCTACCATTCAAAAAAGGAGGGATAAAACATCTGTAGCATGTCAATCAGGAAGATTGTACAGCTACGATTGAATATCAATATTTTGATATTTACGACAATAAAAGAAAGAAAGAAATAATATTAACATATTTAAAAGTAATTTACCTCAAAGTTTATTTTCCCTGATTAGGTGAAATCTGATACAATCACGTGTCTCCCTAAATTGAAACACATGGTTGTTCGAAAGATATTGTATTTTGATAAATACTGTAGCGGATATCAAATAAGAGGATTAACATTATCATATTTATGAATAAAATGCTTTAACGCATACCCGTTGCCATTGGATGATGTCGGATTGATTCGCATAGATTTGCCATGCTGCCTACAAGAAAATATTGTAAAGGACATCTATATAGCAAATTCCCCTAAAAATAATAGCTGAGCCTAAATAACATAATTAAAACGGATATATTTAAATAGAAGATGCTTTGGTATCTACTCACCATTTCAAGATGTTCTTGGATTTGTTCGCCACGTGTTAGAAAAGAAAATTATTCAATGATGGCGGCCTGAATTCAGCCGCACGTGCTTTCATTACAACATCTTATGAAGAAAGAAGCGTAGAATGAACTCGACCCAGTGACGCACCTGCCCTTCAGAGAAGACTAGCGCCGTCCAGGAAACATGTTTTCCCCTTTCCCCGCAAGCGGTCCTCCCTGCTTCGTTTTTCTTTCTCCCCGCCTTCCTCTCTCTCTCTCTCTATTTTCCTAGGTTTATGAGTTTATCACCTATTTGTTTTGTTCCGTTCAAGTCAGATTTTAGAGTATAAAAAGGCTGATTCTCAGATTCACACTATCGCAAACTACTACAGCCCAGCGTTGAAGGAGGAACCTCTACAACTTTACTCAACGAAGGAACCCGTGACAACGGAGTCTCGGTCATAGGATCTACCGCCACGCTGGCCAGGAGGATATTCTTCAAATACTTCCTGGCAACATCTTTAAATTTGTCTGACTTAGAGTCTATTTTTTTTTTTTTTTGTAAAAAAACTAGACAATGTCTACCGAGACATGTTTGCTATTCTTTATGTTCTGTTTCTATAGTCGAAGGCGACTTTCATTTGTTGGATAGTTTTATACTATGT
This sequence comes from Timema cristinae, assembly GCA_039000515.1. Classification (NCBI taxonomy): domain Eukaryota; kingdom Metazoa; phylum Arthropoda; class Insecta; order Phasmatodea; family Timematidae; genus Timema; species Timema cristinae. The sequence continues at coordinate 3,632,333 of JBCFYV010000024.1, forward strand.
CGAAGTGACAGTTAAAACCGTTTCAAGTCTTGTTGACTTCAGAATTAAAAGGTTAATTTAATTGATTAAATATTGTGTCCTCCTGTATGAAGGATAATGTCATTATGACTAGTATTTAGCGAAACTCTTAGACTTGGTATAGCAGTCCTAGCGACTATGCTTCTCTGTATCCTTATGATACAGCCTTATATTGTGAGCCTTTGGCTTCAAATGAGTAAGGTCTTAGTCATAGACTTACTAACCTCCACAAGTTCCATTCATTTATTCTGAGCCAATGTTTCACATGACGCCGTGGACGTCATGTGCATTGTTTAAATTTGTATGGCTACAACCAGGCTGTCTGTCTTGTTTCCAAAACTCAGTTGGGTTAATAGAGTTATATGTTTTGGATTGTTCAAGTAGTCACGCTTCACGAGCGGTATTAGTTTGGGTGAGCAAACCGCGGAACTCGCTTGTGTCATAATGGCGTCCACGCAAATAATACTTTTTCTCTTTGACTGTTTTTTGGGCTCCTATTGTTTTGGTGTTGATTTTTAGGTGTAATTCCAATTAGCATTGTTAGTACTATTGAATGCTCTGTCAGTACCAATAGGGAAAGGGACCAGCCATAGTACCTGTTAATCGACACCTGTTTGCTAGCTATAGACCACTGAGATTTACAAATCTTTCTATTGTTTTTCATTATCCAAAGTGTTTTTAGGGATATTGTATTAAGACCCATCAAGCTAACTGATTAAGTTATATGTATATCTTGTCCAATACCATTATGATAATTACTACTTAATTGTTTTCTCCTTTAGAAAACACCTGCCTGTAGCCTGGGTCCAGCTCAGCCCTTGTAGCTACAGCAGACAATCTAATTTCACAAAGTCTCATTAATTGAAACAAGTTTCATAATTTCACCTTGTTTGTTACGTTACCAAATTAGTCCAGTGAAGGATGGTTTGTAACACATCATAAAATCATAAGGTCTTCCAGCCCAACTACCCTTCAGCAAGGGAAAGACACACGGGAAGCGAGCGGCTTTAAAAACTATGTGATACAAACTGAATATTTGTATTGTTAAAAAATTATATTCATAAATAGATCAACATATTTGAACTAATCGGTAAGGAATTGGACTTTTTGACATTTTATTTCAAGTAATGACAATTTGTCTAACCCAAGAAAATGGAGCATAGCTCCACTATTGTGCTTCTAGTAGACTGTAGAGAGATATGGAACTAATTTTTAAACCTTTAAGGCTCGCTTAAAGTTGTGCCCAATATAAAAGGGATTCTATGAGTAGTCATAATATACATTTAATGGTCTAAGGCTTATGAAACCTGACCAAATTAAGAGAGTTGTCCAAAGTTGGAAAAAACAGCTCATTTTTGACTTAATGGTTCTAAGTGTGTCTGAAATCTTGTTTCAGATGTTTGGTGTGTGCTGTACCAACCCTGCCACAATACGACCCCCACAACCCCCCCGTCCCACTCCACCCACAGAGGAACCCGAGGAGCCCGGAGAACCAGAGGATTCTGAGGAACCCTCAAACCTCAATCCCAACCCCATCCCTCCTAACTGGCCACCCCCTCTCCCAACCCACCCTCCAGACCACACCATCCCTCCACTTCCCACTCACCCTCCCTCCCCGGCTGGCCTGGGGCCCCAATAACCACCGAGACCACCACTGATAACCCCATTAAGCCCACCAAGCCAACCGTTAAGCCATGGCCACCAAATCCCTGGCCACCCACAGCCCCCACCCACCCCAAACCTCCCCGCCCAACCACTACCCGTCCCACAGTGGCCCAACCATGGCCACCCACAGCCCCCACCCACCCCAAACCACCCCGACCAACCACTTCCCGTCCAACAATGGCCCAGCCATGGCCACCCACTGCTCCTACCCACCCCAAACCCACCGCCCCCACTACTTCTGCCCCCACAACAGATGCACCGGGGGTGTTCGCGGCTTCTTGTGGCGCCAAGAACGGCTACCAGGACCAGGAGCGTATAGTGGGTGGACAGAACGCTGACCTTGGAGAATGGCCTTGGATCGTAAGTACTCAGCGGGTGTTGAGAGATCTTAGATCACTGTCTCAGTATATAACTGATAATGGCATGCATGATTGCCCCATACTCGCTATCTGAGAAAGGCCTGGACGTTTTTGAAACTTGTTTTTGCAGTTAAATAGACGTATCGAATAATAAACACATCAGGAAAATGTTGGTTAATGTTTCCTTAAATTTGTATTAATTTTGTGTAATTTTTCAAATTGATTACATACATAATAATGTGCATTGCAAAAGCAAGTTAAAGGTAAAATGAAGCGATCTTGAATCAAGTTATACTATTTAATTGCTTTATAGCATGTCTTAAAGTGATTGCCATCCTCTCTGCATTCCATTCGAATATTTGTGTATTCTGCATACTTTATGATATGCATTCATGCAATCTTCCTTGAGAGGCAACTTCATGGTTGCTATTGCACCCATTGCCACAAGTACAACGTAAGGAGCAAGGGAATCTGCACATGTCATTGGTACATTCACTGCTCTTGCATTCACAATATTTCATTTACAGACATGCTTCAGGGACATAGCTCAACGTAGTCAGGACAGAGTGAACGATGTGCCTCTACTACATTCTGAGTTGGTTGAATTCTTCTTATATGCAACTGAGTGTTAGTAGGACTATTTGAATGAGTACACACACAATATAGGGTATAGCTACCCATTGGTAAACAGCAGCACTGTTGTAATACACTCATGGAGCTTGAGCAAAAAGCACAATTTGTATACTATCCAGACTGGTAGACAACTCTAATATGTGTATGGACAGTGCCAGTTTCAGCCCAATTTTATAGTCACATGATGCGGCATTAAATTTTATTTAGCTGTGTCAAGGCAATTAGTTCAAATTTTATATTTTTAGCTTATGTATATGGGTAGCTTGTGGTATAAATTACTTTTCTAAATTATCGCTATTGACCCATTGAGCATGATTCCCATTTAAGTCCAAGATTCAACTAGTCACATCCTTGTCTTTAGCTTACAAGAAGTGTGTGTCCGGCTGAAGGCCTTCCTTCCACTAAGATATGTGATTCAGCATTCCATGTACGATAATTTTAGTTCTAATAGCTTGTAATAAATACATTATCAGTCGAAAGAACTAAATATTGGTTATTAGGTTTAGTGCAGAATATGCACATATATTTTAAGAACAAAATTCAATGAATCGATTTCATTGTTAGAATGAAGATCCAATGGCATTTGACCTACTTCTTTTAAAGGCCACAGAAAGTGAGACTCGATTCAACAATCTTTGGAAACCCTAGGAATGTTGTCTGGTTCAAGATTCAAGTACGAAAGGAATAAATTAGTCCTTGGAAAACTGTAGTCTGGATTTTGCGTAAGGCCCCTTTTCAATACTACTGGATTCAGTGTAATGCGCTTTGAAATAAATTTAAAACGAAGAGTATTCTGCAGTTGAAAATCTGTTCTTAAGAAATGCGTCATACATATGGCACTAGATGAGTTATTGACATCAATATTAAATGCAGTGATGTGGTGAAGTGATAAACTTGAATAGTGATGTAAGGTCACGTTTATGATCAGTTGAGGAAATTGAGGAAGTTGAGAGTTACCAGCCTGTGTGCCCATAGTTAAAGCCAGTACAGCAAATCAAGTATTCTCTAAGCTTACGAGTGGATTATGACCTGCACTATTGAACAGATCCTTTTGGTTTCTTGGTTAAGGTGTTCGGGTTGGGCTACAATGAAAAACCAATGTTCTTTCGGAGTTAGTTTTATCCCTTTGCTTCTGACAATGGCCCAGCCATGGTCATCCACCCCAAACCCACCACCTTCACGACTCCTGTCCCCACAACGGAAGCACCGGGGCAATACCTGAACACTTAAAGCACCATTCTCTTGTGAGGACATCAGGGGAAAATCAAATGGTATCAAGCATTTCCTATAGACTTGATTTACTCTGTAGCAAGATAATACCTACTTAGGAACACAGGTAATGTCTGGGATGGGAGAAATTAAGCCTATGTGTCCCGGCATGTTCATGAGTAATTTAAAGAGAAACGAAAGCAAACGTTGTCTAACATACACACATACACACAGCATAGTAATAATAATAATAATAATAATAATAATAATAATAATATTATTATTATTATTATTTTGGTGTGTGTATGTTGAAAATAAATGCAAAGTGTATATATGTCATGCACAATACTTAATCCCGGAATATTTTGGAATAATTAAAATTTCTTGCTCCAAGACACCGTTACCCAAGACTTGGTAATATTGATACACATCACAGACACCCCGCTGGTTTGTTTCCACGAGGCTGTATTTGCGGCCGATAACACCCGACAGACAATGAACTGTCCTTAAGTTGCAGCCATACATGGATTACTACACAGGTAAAGAAATATACAGTTGTATTTCCCGAAGAAGCACTGGTAAGTCATAGACTCGCAGTTAGATAGTTGTCATAAGCTCTTTCACTTAGTGCAAAACATTTTGTATGACCATTAACCGCTATTTAAATAAATTGACTAGATCCAGAGAGACTCATGCCGATATTATCAGATTGTAGAACGCATTAAAAGATGCAGATACTAATCGAGCTTCTACTCTCTAAGACCGTGCAACGGGCATGCTCTTGCTGTAGATGTCCTGATCATCATCACCGTAGGACCCTGCATCAGTAAATGAGAAGTCGTCACATCTTAGAGTTTCGAAATTCGTTCCCCCAAATTCTGCCGGTTGGACTCCCAAATGGTAGGATTTGAAAACTCTAGAAAATGCATACACCCATCACACTTTACTGTATATGATATTTTTCTCCCCTCGAATAACGTATCTCAGATCGCTCTCCTGTATCATGACATTGATAACGTCTACCAACTTGTGCCCTAACTTCCGAACATGATGTATGAATGAAATATTCACCATAATATTTATACAGGGGTCATGTATGATTGTATAATGATGTTTAAATATAATGCGAGTCTAGGATTATTGGTCAAATGTCAGCTAAGTGTGATGTGAGGGTTTTATCAAATGATATGTATGGGTATTTACATTGGTCAAATGATATTTAAGTACAATGCAGGTGTAGGATCAATTGTTAAGTGTCAACTATGCGGGTTCTATTAAGGGTAGAATGTATCCAATAAACAATGTGTGACTTTAATTAAAGTTAGTATAACAATAGCTCTGAACTGTGTCTAAGTATAAAATGGTGGACTAGGATCATTGGTAGAATATCGTTCAAGCATGGAGTATTGTTTTCATTAATCATCAAATATAATGTAGGTATCATGCATGGCTATAATTAAATCTAAGTATGATGTAGAACTCTTGATCAATGATCAAATATTGTTTAAGTGTGATGCGGAGTTCTGATAAAAGATCATATATGTACAATAAGATGGTCAAATGTCGTGTAAGCCTATGATCAGTGATTGAAGATTGCAAAGAGGCATGGATCGAAGAACGATGTATAGCTAAGATCAATGAATGGATATTTAAGTACGAAGCATGGCTTTATAAATTATTAAATACTCGTACTGCCTATGTAAAATGATCAAATATACATTCAATTTATTTAAAAACACAAAAATCCTATCATTAAAGTTTGACAACATTTTGTGTAAACTATACAGGTGTGTTTGAAAATATATTTAATATACCGGGTCTCCACCATTTAACTACAACATTTTGAAAGTCTTCTCTTTTCATTTAAGATTTTGCATCTGTGATTCTGGATAGAATGAAAGAAGAGACTCACAAAGTTCACGTGAATTTTTTTAGTGTTCATTAGATCCACAGTGGCGCAGCAGTCAATCATTTTCTAGAATGGCGACTCCGAGCATGCCCGATAAATAAGGGCGTCCTGCTATAGACAACGTGGGGACCCAAGATCGACCCCCTGCCTCCTATAGCACTAATAGTGCTACTGACAAGCTGCCAGTTTGTGTTGCCGGCGGCGGACGTAGATAAGATAGTCCCTGCTGTGGCGGACGTGTATAAGAAATGTCGGTATCGATAATTTGTGAACATAGATAAAATTATAGTATTTAAAAGCGCGAGAAAGAGTTTACCGTCAGTCCACCATCAAGGAGCGTATAAGCAACATTAGTTATAGCGTCATGGCTATCAAGTATTGACTACAGAGTGCAGTTTTACCGGAAACCGTTATTGGAATGTGACGTCTATGTGTGATTGTTTCGACGGGAAACATTAAAAAAAGCCATCTGGATGTACATAAAAAAATCCAACAAATATCTTAAAGCTCATATCAATAATCAAGTTATATTTCGACACTCCGACAGAACTAAAAAAATGGACTCGGCAGGGACTACAGAGCTGTTTCCTCAAAGTAACCGATCAACGGCCTCTACTAGCCGCATTGATGGACTTGGTGATTCCGTGCATCCAGGGGGACCAAAGGTATGTGGAACAACTTGATCGCTGCCGTCAGAGACCAGTCATACTTCACGACGGCATACCCATTAGAGAATCTGGAAACATTATTTGTCGACTGCTTACAAACTCCCGGAAGTCAGTCAGACAAGGAGAACTTGTAATGAAACGGTCTACGGCTCATAAAGTTCTTCACTGTCAATTACGCGTGAAGCCTGTAAGGTACAGATTTTGCAGGAAATCAAACCTGGCGTCTGGCCAAAACGACAATCATTTGCAATCACTATGTTGGATCGCATCGATGATGACTACTTGTTCTCAGGTACAATCTGATTGTTGGACCGTTTCTCTTCGCTGAAAACACCGACAATGACGTAGTATACCTAGATATGCTTGAGTCTTTGCCGTAACAAACTAGCAACCATAATCTTTGAGTAGGACGCTGCTCTTCCTCATTAGAGCTATGATGTACGATATTTCCTAACACATTCCCCAACCGTTGGCTAGATCGTGATGGTCCTTAGCCTCTGCGATCCCCCAACATTACCCTATTAGACTTCTTCTTATGAGGGATGTCGAAATTGATTTCAAACTAGACATTCTTTGTGCCATGGTGAGTTGTACTGAATTAACTTAACATAAACTTTGTGAGTCCTCCATAAGTTGATAATGATTCTGTAAATATTTCCCTTCAAACTGTGTTTCAACTGTTGGACATCCTGTACTGGTGTAGTGATGTCCCATTATGTGTGTGTTTCAGGCTGCTTTGTTTAACAGTGGTCGGCAGTTCTGTGGGGATCTCTCATTGATAGCACCCACATTCTGACAGCAGCTCATTGTGTGGCACAGTGAGTGTTCATTAATACACTTTTAATATACCATGTACTTATTGTTTATAGCATTAGTTCACATAAGTAAATTGTATGCATAGTGTTATCCTAAAAAGGTGAAATGAAGATCCAAACTTGAGTATAACTTGCAAGCAGTAAATATACTCCTCCCTGTTGAGCGCCCGGCACTAGTTTTAATTGTAACCCAATAAGAGAGATGTAATGTGTCCACTCAAGTAAACCAATGAGACTGATACTGTTGTAAAGTTGTCCTGATTGTGAGGTGTATTCCCAGCAGTGTACAATATAATTGTTGGTGTTATAAATGTGTGTGTGTCACAGTATGAGCTCTTGGGATGTGTCTCGTGTAACTGTGAGACTGGGAGACCACAACATCAAGACCAACTCCGAGGTGCGACACATTGAGAAGAAAGTAAAACGTGTGGTTCGGCATCGGGGGTTCGATTCTCGCACTCTGGTAAGTCCACTAATAATAGTAGGCTTGGGACTTCTCCACCATTAGTTGATAAACATATTATGTCAGCAAAGCAGTAGTGTTTGGGGGTTCAACGCCTCCCCCCTCCCCAAATTTTATGAACAAAATATATATGGATTTATTTATGGTCCAAGCAATATCAAAATTAAGATACAAGTACAAATCAGGGGCTGTGTTACCATAAAAAGCACTTTAGAGAGCTTCTAGAGGTGTTTAATATTGATTATTTTTCCTAGCCTTCGGTGGTTAGGGGGTTATGTTGCCATAAAAAACACTTCAGATAGCTTCTAGAACTGTTTATCATCTAGAATTTTCTTATAGCCTTTGGCAATTGAGGAATGGGCCCACCGAACCCCCCCATTAATTATTTGCTGGCTACAGCCTTGGTTGTCAGGCTATTGTTTTAAAGTTGTTTTTTGAGCCCATATCTTAATATTTGATTTAATAAATTAATTAATTTGGGATGATTTTGAGACTGTATTAGGGTATTTTAGTCAATCTCCAAGGGGCATAGTGAAGAGGTAATATACTTCATGGTTTCATATAAATGTATTTTATTATGATAAATGAAATCAATATTCTGCTAATAAGCGCAGTACCAAAAAGGCACAGTCAAACTTCGCACACACTAAAGTGGTTGGGATTCGAATGGTATGAAACATGGTTTGGTGTCAACTTGAGTGATTTACTTCAACAATGTAGAATTCTATCCTTTACCCCCCTCCTATAAATTACGGTGCTATTTTCTAAGGTGAACTCATTCATTGCTCTCATTGGTGTGTAGACAATGCCAAACTATCTCTAATCTAAAGTAAGTCTGTCAGTTCAAAGAGTACTGTAACTTATATATAAGAATGAAGGAATATTTCTTAATACATTAAAACAACATTTTGGTGACTAAAGTAATGTTATAGAACCATGCAGGTCTATATTTTTAACAGCATAGGAAAATATAATTTATAGCAAACTAAGGCAGGATGTTTATGTGTAGATTCACTTTCCCAACAAAACCACCCTAACTAAAAAAAAAGAATAGAATTTTATTTATTTAAATGTATTATTACTTGTAAAGTTAGTTTTAACACTTATTTTACCCTTAAACAAGCTTCAAAATAATTAATAACTTTTAAAAGTTTATGTACAATATATTAGACATTTGAGAAACCAAAAGACATGTAAATTTACAGACTTCCATTTGTAAAAATACAGATCTGATATAATTTTTTTTATTGGAATTTACAATAGTTTTGTCCTTGTTTAGTTATAACGAACAAGCAATCTATAGTTTATTTATAACGAGCAAGCAATATATACGCTTACAATCGACAACTTAAGTGTACGTGTGTGGCAACATTCATTTGACTACTAACTCTCCTCAATCAAACACACAACAGTATTACTTTCACTGCACACACACGTCATTAGTCATTACATGTACATTTGCTGAAAAGATAAATTTACCTATATTTTAACAATCCTGTTTTAAGATAAAACTCTTTCCTCTCTCATTAATATGTTCCATTTAAAGATGTTTTAACAAGAACATGTATTTTATTTTACAAAACTTGCATTAAAAACAATTGAACCAAAATATTACTTTCCAAGCCTTTGTTAAGGCATAACGTATCTTTTAAATATATCTTTATAATATCTTTAGTATCATAGCTAGCCGCAGGTTAAAAAAAAAGCATCCAAAACTGTGAATATTTAAATAAAATGAAAGAACAATGTTTTTATAAACTGTGATATGATTCCAGTACAATGATCTGGCCATTCTGACCATGGACTCGGCTGTGAGTTTCACAAAGCAGATTCATCCAATCTGTCTGCCCAGCGGGAAAGCACTATACAACGGACAGACAGCAACAGTCATAGGCTGGGGCAGTCTTCGCGAGAGTGAGTTCAATACACGCTCATTAGGGAACTTTAAATTGATATATTTTTGGACAATAACTTATGTCAAAGTAGTCATGTAACGATTATCATTTATTCCTATTTTATTTGATTACATCGCTTACATCTGTATTCAATGTCTAATTGGGCATTTCATTAGTAGGCTATAGTAACAACTATACCTGGTTTAATAAGCTTTTGTGGACATTATTATTAAATACTAATTCTTTGTTTGTGAATTAATTGTTACTATCAATATTTCAACATTTACCACACATGTAATTTTATTTTAAAAGTGATATTACATTTTCCTTAAAGAAATATATTATAATACTTTAATGAATATATCATAAAATATAGTCATAATCACATCAGGTGACAGTTGAATAAGTATATGTCGGTATTAAATAGATTAGTTATTGAAATGAAAAGAATCATCATTAATAATTATTAGATATGAGCCATATCAGTGATCACTTTCAATATATAGATTGTAAGTGATGGATTGTGTAGGTCCTCATGATCTCTCTGGAAAAATTACTTTTCTTTTCCTGTCTTCTAAGGTAAGATAGTTGAATTTATAGAATAGACAAGAAATATAACTGTGGGTGGGGTGGTTTTTCTACAAATGATTGTCTGACACCTTTATTTGAAATGTTGTTTCCAGGTGGACCTCAGCCTGCTGTGTTGCAGGAAGTCAGCATTCCTGTATGGACCAACTCTGAGTGTAAGGCTAAATATGGCAACGCTGCACCTGGAGGAATTGTGGAGCACTTCTTGTGTGCGGGCCAGGCTGGACGCGATTCGTGTAGTGTGAGTTTACAAGATATTAACTAGCCAGCAACTACTCTAGTCATGAGACTCTTAGCAACTACTCTAGTCATGAGACTCTTAGCAACTACTCTAGTCATGAGACTCTTAGCAACTACTCTAGTCATGAGACTCTTAGCAACTACTCTAGTCATGAGACTCTTAGCAACTACTCTAGTCATGAGACTCTTAGCAACTATTCTAGTCATGAGACTCTTAGCAACTACTCTAGTCATGAGATTCTTAGCAACTACTCTAGTCATGAGACTCTTAGCAAACTAATCTAGTCATGAGACTCTTAGCAACTACTCTAGTCATGAGACTCTTAGCAACTACTCTAGTCATGAGACTCTTAGCAACTACTCTAGTCATGAGACTCTTAGCAACTAATCTAGTCATGAGACTCTTAGCAACTACTCTAGTCATGAGACTCTTAGCAACTACTCTAGTCATGAGACTCTTAGCAACTAATCTAGTCATGAGACTCTTAGCAACTACTCTAGTCATGAGACTCTTAGCAACTACTCTAGTCATGAGACTCTTACCAACTAATCTAGTCATGAGACTCTTAGCAACTACTCTAGTCATGAGACTCTTACCAACTAATCTAGTCATGAGACTCTTAGCAACTAATCTAGTCATGAGACTCTTAGCAACTACTCTAGTCATGAGACTCTTACCAACTAATCTAGTCATGAGACTCTTAGCAACTACTCTAGTCATGAGACTCTTACCAACTAATCTAGTCATGAGACTCTTAGCAACTAATCTAGTATGAGACTCTTAGCAACTACCTATGTCATGAGACTCTTACCAACTATCTAGTCATGGAGACTCTTAGCAAATACTTAGTCATGACTCTTAGCAACTAATCTAGTCTGAGACTGCAATCCAGTCATGAGATCTAGCAACTAATCTAGTCATGACTCTTAGAATATCTAGTCTAACTCTTGAATACTCTAGTCATGAGCCTTAGCAACTACTCTAGTCATGAGACTCTTAGCAACTACTCTAGTCATGAGACTCTTAGCAACTACTCTAGTCATGAGACTCTTTAGCAACTATCTAGTCATGAGACTCTTAGCAACTACTCTAGTCATGAGACTCTTAGCCAACTAATCTAGTCATGAGACTCTTAGCAACTAACTCTAGTCATGAGACTCTTAGCAACTACTCTAGTCATGAGACTCTTAGCAACTACTCTAGTCATGAGACTCTTAGCAACTACTCTAGTCATGAGACTCTTAGCAACTATCTAGTCATGAGACTCTTAGCAACTACTCTAGTCATGAGACTTCTTAGCAACTATCTAGTCATGAGATCTTAGCAACTACTCTAGTCATGAGACTCTTAGCAACTACTCTAGTCATGTCACCATCAAGACAAGCAGAGAACTTCTTATTGGTTTTATTTTTATTTGACTAATGAATTAATAAATTGCGAGGTAAAAAAGGTGTGTTGGAAATATAAACAAACCGAGTACATAATTTATATCAACAAGACAACTAAAAAAATAAATGTGTACTTTAGCCAAATTGGCTCTATAATCTTATTGTATTTACAATTCAATGTTATTCAATGCTATTTCTAACTTATGACACATTGTCATGTTTTGTCAGAATATATCTTTAGATAATGATAGCAATAATCAAGACATGCTCAAAACATCCCAGTTTGTTCTTAGTTTACTGGTAAAAATCAGTTTGCTTGCTCTTAGTTTACTGGTAAAAACACAGTTTGCTTGCTCTTAGTTTACTGGTAAAAACACAGTTTGCTTGCTCTTAGTTTACTGGTAAAAACACAGTTTGATTGCTCTTAGTTTACTGGTAAAAACCCAGTTTGTGTCCAAAATTAGAGCTATTCATGTTTGATAGGTTTGTTAAACAACACAATCAATAATTAATTTGAATAATAAATAACATAGTTCATAAGCTAATAATATTTTTAGATATTAACATTGAAGTTCAAAATGATATCTTTTAGTGAGTTTTGTTAAAGCATTTCCTCTAGCTTTCTACATTTATCCCCATTGTGTCAAAAAGCCGTTATCTGTCCTTTGAGTCTGCTGTTTCCATCAGAGAACTGAAAATGATAAGACCAAAGCTTGGAGAAGTGGGAAATGAAATACTTTCATTAAATGGGACTAGACAAGTGTGTCCTTTGAGTTTCTCCTGATCTTACATCTAGTATGTTGTAAAGATTGAGTGTGTGTGTTGGCGCAGGGCCATTGAGCGCGCATATTAGGACAAGGTGAATTATTGACTAAACAGAGTGGACACTGGAAGTTGAGACAATTGATAATAACTTCATTTAAGAATGTTAGTGACCCGTTTTGATGGTTGGATGCTCTAAGGAGTCACTATCGCAATAAACTAGAATGCCAATGACGACGTGATCGAGGTTCAAATCCTGGTTGGATGTACTGAGACTGGTGTTTACCAAATGGTTTTCTACTTTCCATCTGTGCAAATGTCGGTACACATCCTCTAGAAATTAAATTCCACATCCCTAGCTCTATTCAATCATTTCATGTATGTTCATCCAGGCCATTTAACTCACAATTTTTTATTTTGATAAAATTTGGCACATAGTAGGTATCTTTGAATAGTTTTGTAATCATAATTTAAATTAAGGACAATCTAACCAATAGTTTTCAAGTCATTAAAGTTCAAATACAACCTAAATGTGCCTAGAAATCTTCCACAGCAATGTTGTAAAAAGTTGACGGCGTGACAAAATATTTTATATTCCTACAACTAGAAAAGATAGAGCAATAATTTTTTTAATATTATCTTTAAAGATACAGTGTTTAAAATAATATATAGTTTTTTTGGATTTGTACAAAATATGACTTTAAAAAACCCTTAAAATAGGATTTTTTTTTATGGGAAATCACAAGTAAAAATATGATTATTATAAATTACTAATATCAAATGAAGCAGAAGTGGAACACCACTCATTATTATAAATGACTAATATCAAATGAAGCAGAAGTGGAACACCACTCATTATTATAAATGACTAATATCAAATGAAGCTGAAGTGGAACACCACTCATTATTATAAATGACTAATATCAAATGAAGCTGAAGTGGAACACCACTCATTATTATAAATGACTAATATCAAATGAAGCAGAAGTGGAACACCACTCATTATTATAAATGACTAATATCAAATGAAGCAGAAGTGGAACAACCACTCATTATTATAAATGACTAATATCAAATGAAGCAGAAGTGGAACACCACTCATTATTATAAATGACTAATATCAAATGAAGCAGAAGTGGAACACCACTCATTATTATAAATGACTAATATCAAATGAAGCAGAAGTGGAACACCACTCATTATTATAAATGACTAATATCAAATGAAGCAGAAGTGGAACACCACTCATTATTATAAATGACTAATATCAAATGAAGCAGAAGTGGAACACCACTCATTATTATAAATGACTAATATCAAATGAAGCAGAAGTGGAACACCACTCATTATTATAAATGACTAATATCAAATGAAGCAGAAGTGGAACACCACTCATTATTATAAATGACTAATATCAAATGAAGCAGAAGTGGAACACCACTCATTATTATAAATGACTAATATCAAATGAAGCAGAAGTGGAACACCACTCATTATTATAAATGACTAATATCAAATGAAGCTGAAGTGGAACACCACTCATTATTATAAATGACTAATATCAAATGAAGCAGAAGTGGAACACCACTCATTATTATAAATGACTAATATCAAATGAAGCTGAAGTGGAACACCACTCATTATTATAAATGACTAATATCAAATGAAGCAGAAGTGGAACACCACTCATTATTATAAATGACTAATATCAAATGAAGCAGAAGTGGAACACCACTCATTATTTTGTTCATAACATTCTTAGATACTCGTCTTTAAGTACACAAACAATCTTTTTGATTTTATTTTGCTTTCTGTGCTAGAAATAGATATTTACATTATGAAAATTTAGCTTAAAAATTGATGTTAATAAGCTTTTAATATAAATTACCAAATGTTTTAAAACATGCAAGTTGTAACCAAATGGAATATTGCACTCATCTACAGATAATGGTCAGTAAAATGGGTTTGCTGGGTCACTTGTATGTGTTAATTACATTGCGACATCTTCTTCTCCAAAGTTAATTTATCTACCATTCCAACGCACCAATTTAAATCAAAGACACAAGCAACATATCAGAGAAAAATGTTTATCAAGACTGGTTCTTTTCATATCAATTTTAAATGTTGATAATGGAATGAAATCATGAAAGCTTTGTGTACCAGGAATTGTTTTTGACATGTTTGTATTTAGTCATTTCTTTATTTGACTATAAAGTAGAGAATACATAATTGAATATAAACAAAAACCTCTTCTCCTTCTCTGCACTCATTTATATATGGGTCACAATATTTCACAACTGCTCTAGTCATGTATATAATTTATATAATTAACATTTATATATGGGTCACAATATTTCACAACTGCTCTAGTCATGTATATAATTTATATAACTAACATTTTATAATATAAAACAGTTTTTCCTTGTAAAAACCTTTGTTCACATGTAACTCGCACATTACTCATTGTAGTTTTGGAAATAAAATTAAACTTAATATTTTTAATCTCATTAGACAAAATTAAACACATCTAATGGTGTTATTATTTGCTCATTTAGAGGTCGCTGTAGACTAGCTCTAGCAGTGATACATTTGATAGTAGGCCTACCACCGATACCATCACCCGTCGCAAAGAAAGACCAACAAGCAGAAATGCCTAAATCAATTTGGTGATGGTGCAGATTTATAAAGTTTTTGTAGTTTTTGTACTGACTAGCACAACCACCAGTAACATAATTTACTTCTTTCACACTTTGAAGATTAGTTTTTATGATCATCAGAAATGAAACAACTTGATGCTGTGATGGAATCTGTGTCTGTTTTAAAATGAATGATGACCAGATGAACTGTGCATGCACCATGGTTCCAATGATATACTTGTGCTTCTTCTTGGATCACAAAGGAATCATTTTAACTGAAGTCCATCAGGATAGTAGCCTTTCTCAAGTTATTGATTTCTTAAGATCTGTCAATGACTTTGATAGCCATTAATAATAATCAATAACATCAACCAGGTCAGAATCTTCAAACTTTCCCTGCAATATGATATTTGGGAACAGTTTTCACAACGCTGTTAACATACATTTACTGCAACCAAGACATCAACTAGGTTGTGATAAAACTCTTATAACTGTAAAACATTAAGTAGAAGATGAGTGTAATGTATAGTGCATACATATATGGACAGGTTCCGGAACACCCTGTACAAGAACACACCTTTTAGGACACAATGCACAAAATTTTGACTTAAATTCACAGCCCAATTCTTTCAAATTGATTAAAATTAGTCTTTGAATATGATTATTTTTCTTGATACTTAACAGGGTGTCCAGTCAAAGTATATTTTTAAATTGTCCGACTTTTCCGGTTTTTCTAGAGCCAATTTCCAACTTTTCCAGTCACTATATATTCAAACATTTATTTAATTATTATCTCAATATAATACAATATTTTTAGTCATACACACATTTTGAAATGATGTCTCTGTATGCAGGTGCAAGATATCAGCCTAAAGCGATCTAAGTTAGATTTCAGTGAGAACATATTGTGACACATATCATTTGTTAGTTTCTTCTTCCTATAACGTAATCAATTCTCACTCATAGCCATGACCTAATTCTGGATAAGGACACGACTATGTGAAAATTCCATAAATTTGATCAAATTTCCTGACTTTTCGCTGTTTTCCAGGTCATTGGACACCCTACACTAACTACTTCATTCTTGCCAGTCTGGAGTATTGATAAAATTATTTGACAAGATTTTCAGTATTAGGTGAAAGTACTTTTCAATTCCATGGGTTCATGTAGGGATAACATTCCTTTTTCATTTAGCAGCTTCTTAGATTGACACACAATATATTCAAACACTCCAATTTCTTGTGAAATTCTATTTCTAGACCACGGTGGTGGAACCATGGTTAACATTTGGATTTTTCTCTGGTGGTTTAGAGTGTGTTTTAGTGAGATCTATAAGCATGTCCAAATCTTTTTCTTTTGTTCTAAATCAATTAAACCTTGTTCATCATCACTGATGTCAGAATCTTCAAATGCAATTTTCATTACACAAGATGATTTACTTTTCATAGTTATTTCTTTTTTCATAAGCTCGTTCACTTCTCGATGGTAAACTATGTAGTTTTATTGGTGATAGTTCTATATCAGTTAAACTACAGTCCACCTCTGAGAAGTTCCTTCAATCACTGAAGATGTCTCAGCTCTGCAAACTCATAACTGAAATGATATCCTCAATATGGTATTCATGCTCTTGTAATATCTCGACTTTTTTTTCCCTACATTAAGGAAATAGTTTTTGATCTGAGCAGAAATTAATTTACTTTATTTGTAATTGCTTCTCAAGTTCTAGACTAACCTTACGTAAATGTTTTAATTTGGCTTTTTATTATAATACTTAAATGGGTTGCAGCATGAAAACTGTTGGCCTTCATATTTAGGAAAGTAATAATGATGGTGAAAACAAAGTAATTTTAAGTTTTATTTTGGTATATTTGCTAGCCAAGATATTAATTCGTTGTCTATGCTTGATAGTTATACTAAATTCCCAAATCCCTTTGTCTTTAACTAGCTTGTTTTGACACACTGTACTGTTAAAATTCTTGTTCCATGGTAAAGGTAATACTATAAAAACAAACAAATAAACTTCAACGTGGAGTTGCAGTGAGCTCAGCTAAAGAGCGTGCATGTCTTCATTAGAAGACCAGAGAAGTGACTCAAGTCAGGAAGGTTTGTTGACTCATGTTATGCTTTGTTTATGATTCAGGAATGATCATCCCCTAATGGCTCAACATCCCTCAGGAAGCAAAATAAAGATAAATATGTTGAGTTATGGTAACGAGTTTAACCTACTAGGGTTTTAAAGTTTTGACTAGATTTTCATTCTGTCAATATTTATCTATTTTAGCACAAGAATATTATGATGTTGCAATTCTGCTTTATTTGATATCATTATTTACATTAATAATATTTTTATTGAAAATATATCATGAAATCCTATTTTAAGTAAATTTTTAAAATCACATTTTGTACAAATCCACAACACTATATTTATTCTAAACAGTGTATCTTTAAAGATGATATTTAAAAAAAAATCATTGCTCTATCTTTTCTAGTTGTAGAAATATAAAATATTTTGTCAGCCTGTCAACTTTGTACAACAGGCCTGTGGAAGCTTTTCAGGTATATTTAGGTTATATTTGGACTTCCATAACTTGAAAATTATTGGTTAGATTGTCTTTAATTTAAATTAAGATTACAAAACTATTAAAAACCTAGTGTGTCAAATCTTATCAAAATATAACATGGTGAGTTACATTTTCTCTGAATATTGGATGAATTGACATTATTGTAATTAATACATATAGCCTGAACAAGTAGTACCACATGACAGGGGAAAAAAAAAGCGTTAAATGTGTTCATTTGTGTTGTAAATATTTCCATTTCTATGACTTTGTTAACAAGATCTTTATTGGTTAATATGATTTCACTTGATATTAAATAAAATTTCAAATTACTCACAAAACACAAACATATTTATTTATTCATTCAAGGAAAGCCCTTTTCCCTTTTTTGAGATACACAATATGATACATAGAAGAATGCACCTACAGTTAGAACCCAGAGTTGTCTACTTCTACTATCACATGAAAAGGAACTTGAGAAGTTATCAACCCAGATACATAATAGATACACAGTATTTATACAATCAATGTAAATAAACAACACAAGATGTTAACACTAAAATAGTGAAAATAACCATATATATTTGGCCACAAAATAATATATATATATGTAAATAAAAAATAGTTAGATTAAAAAATAATGATTTCTATCAAGTTCATTGAAAAACAATAAATACCACCAACCAAATAAGAAATATTGATAATTTAAAAAAAAGAAAAGTAAATTTGATCAAAGAGCTAATACATTAACTTTAGTAAAACACCAACACTCCTGTGAATGGAGCGCAGACAATGGTTTGTTATTCTTTATCGAGTGGATGGAGATGTAAGAGATATTCTACCATATTTACTTGTAATTGTTTACAAATAAGGGTGACCCTCTTTTCTCTTTAGTAAATATAATGAAATTAGGGCTGGGCTGATGCCAATAACCGATCCTATTTATCGGCCAATATTGGCACAATTGGCCAAGGATAGTCGTTTTTATCATGCCGCTATTTTATGCCAGTAATTCAAAATCTATAGGTGTAATTTAAATTCTCAAGTCATGAAATTATAATTCATAGTTAAAACAAAAATATTTAAAGTCTCTTGCATGTAAACACAAATTCTTTAATTCTGCGTTAGATATCTTATTTTAAAATAAACAGCAAAACTAACATTATAAACAAAATAAACCATTCAATTTGATTCACCTTAAGGCTTATTTAAATTATTAAATACTTTATAGATATATTAGAAATAAAAATGTCCTTAAGTAACATAAGTAACATTATTAAAAACAATATTAGGTGGCCAGTATGATTTTACTTGTGTGGACTTAAAAAAAAGTTAAAACTAAAACATATTATGGCTATAAGTAAAGTAGTTCTAGGTGAAGTTGTATACCAACCTAATATGAAATATTACCTACATCTTCCAGTACGAGCCGAGGCCCGCACATGCACACAGCATTTTCTTTCTATTTAAATAATTTTTGTTTTGGATTTGAGTTGTTTAAATTTTATATCCTCCCTATTTCTTCCATTGGCTTAATTAACTAAACCTTATTTTATTTACATAACCATAACTTATTCACACAGCAAAACAATGAATACATCTAAGATAACATACAATTATTGTGATATTGTGTACTATAGGGGCTAGTTGCACAGAACCACATTCAGTAATCATGTGTGTAGTTTAATTTATTTATAATTATGTAAATTCTTGTTTATTATAACAATGCAGTAGGACTAATAATAAAATATATTTAACCAACTTTAACGTTTAAAATTTAATTCAAACTTTTATTTGACAAACCTATGAACAGTTTAAAAGTGGCAAAATCAGATAATTCTTGTTTTTTTAGTATTGTTATTATACACTTTTGTAACATTGCATAGAAAAAATTACCGGCAATAAAATATCGGCACCGGCAATATCTGCTAAAGGGCTTATCAGCCCAGCCTTTATTGAAATAATTAAGAAGTGGCACGCCAATTGAACTTTGCACTCACAGTTGCTTTCATAGCTTTACGCACAACTGCAAGGCTCCGACTGCTAGAGAACAGTGACCCAACTTTGCGTGCAGAGAATGTACAGACTGCTAGAGGGCGAGGGTGTGTGGTACTCCATGTAATACCCTCGAACAAAGCCTTTCTCTTGGTGAAATAGTCATCAGGAGGCTGTGATGACAAGCTCGAGTTTGGAGGAAATTTTGCTAGGGGAATAGTTTTTGTGGCGTGTTTTTCTTGAGAATTTTCTGGATTTTGTAGCTCTAAATTAGGTGTAGGCGATAAAGCCAGATTAACAGATATAAAAACAGGAGGCTTGGATAAGATTGGATTGCTAGACGATACCGGAACAGGAACCGGTTGGTTTAGTGCAGGAGAATCCAATAGAATAACTTGGCTAGCCTTGACCGATGGTAAAATATTTGACTTTTTCTTCAATGCTGTCACTTGATTATAAGATGAATCAATTTGTTTTAAGGATGCTTTCTTTGCTGCTTTGTGATCAGCCAAAAGTTGATCAAAAGATTTACTTCGTCCTGTGACAAACCGTTGTTGGGACAACGAATGGTGACTACAAGTTAAAGATCGTGTGCATTGTTTTTGTGATTTTTCGCTCCAAACTCCGCATTGTTTATCAGGATTAAACTTCTGTTCCTTTGGCATGTGTCTTCTTCTAGGTTTTGAACTTTTCTTTGGAGGAAGGGTTGAAGAATGTCGAGATGATTTAGAGTCTAAATGAGTGGTGTCATTAACTTTAGATGTAACTATGGTTGTACTTGGAAGTGGAGTAAGAGCCACAATGGGTTGTAGAATAGAGAACGGAGAGGAAAGTTTAGAGACTATGGGGGCTGAACGACTCTTTTCTTCTGTGCTTGAAGGTAATGGGAGACACTTATCAGCTTTAGAAACAAATACAGTCTTCTCTTTATTGAGAAACATAGTTTGTTCCAATTGCTCTTTATTAATGAATGATTTGTCTATTTTAGTTTGTAAAGGTTTCTTAATTTTTATGGTTGAATTTGTTGAGTTAATAACTTTACATGTTTTACTTATGTAGTCTCGTCTATTAAAGTCTTTCCCGAATGATTCCATGGGTGGTAAAGGTTCATCAGGTTTCACATCATGCCATAGTTCCATATGGTTTTTCAACCCTTGAGGCTTAACCGAAGCATCACAAATCTCACAGATGACTGCATAAAATGGCTCTGCTTCAGGACACAGACCATACAAGTACATATCTTTGATATCCAACTTAGTAGTATCAGGTTCTGGATGAATGTCTGGTTCCGGATACTCATCCTTGAAGGGGTGACATTACCAGTGAAATCTGTCCATGCGGACCATGGCTGACCATAAAATCCAGCTAGGGGGTCATCGTCTTCTTCCATGACGCATCCGAGGCTGAAAAAAAGTATAAGTTTGAACGCATTGATTTGTAAGACCTTTTTGTTAGTAATGTACACTTGTAAAACGAACAGACTGAAGACAAGGTCGTGCAAGATACATTAAGACCATATGTACATAGAAATACCTCTCTTTGTAAGGCTGGTTAGCTCAGTGCTAGCTTGTATCAAGTACAAACGTGTAATAAGTACACCCCGTTTACCCTGAATCTTAGTGGCCTTAAGTTGATGGATTAAAAATGAAAGGGAAAGTAAAGGGCTATTTATAAATAAATCTAAACACCCAACTCTATTTTCATAAATATTGTTCTAAAATGACCCTAAAGGAATACCAAATTGAATAATTAATGTATTTTCAGATACTAATCATCACAAGTTTATTTAAAAAATTAATCTTATCTATTATAGTTCAAACTTTCATGTTTTAGGATCTAAGAAAGAAAGGTTTTTAATTTTCAAAACATAATTTATGTCCTTTACATTGTGAGGAACTACTAATTATATTGTCATTTCCAAGAACTTTTTTTAAATACTAAACATACCAACATTATTATTTATTGAACCAAAGCTCAAACTGACTCAGTATTTGGAAGCTTTCTAAGAAATTCACTGGAGATCAGCTATAATGAAAAAATTTGAGCTTGCAGATCCATAACCTAGCAAATGAAAAATTAAAAAATAAACACAAAGCATCTGGATTATGAACTTGTTTTGTAAAGTTTTAAGTATTTATGAGGTAGTATATATTTTGGGCACTAGTTTTAGACATGTTTCAAGGTTCGTAAAGTGTTGTTTGTGTTAACAGGGGGACAGCGGAGGGCCGCTGATGATTAACACTGGTCAATGGACTCAGGTGGGTATCGTGAGCTGGGGCATCGGCTGCGGCAAGGGACAATATCCAGGGGTGTACACACGGGTAACTCACTTCATGCCCTGGATCAACAAGAATCTAAAGTAACAGACGATCATGATATTGTGGCAAATTGCAGCATCACTAACACCTTTTATTATGAATAAAATAAACAAAACAAGTATCATCAATCAAATGATTTAGTTTAAAAGTTAAAACAACTTTTTAAATTATTTTATAAAATTACCTCTGTGTGTGTGGGGGGGGGGGTAGGGGGGGGGGGGAGAACTGTTTATTACTAAACAAAGCTGGTTGGTAATGTCATAAAATATTTTAAAATACTTTAAATTTGGCATTAATATTAAGTTGATAAATTCTTCTTTTATGATTGAAATTAATGTTAATCTAATAGTAGAATATATAAAACAAGTTTGACAAATGTTAAAAAGAAGCTTCATCTTCCTTTTTTTGTTGTTGTGTGTTTTAAAGTGTTGTTGCATGCTTTCTGAAAGTTTGAAGTATGAGAGGAAGAATAAATTTCTTCACGTTCCATGAAATCTCGTATTGGAAGTGTAAGGCTCGAAGGTATGTTTGATGACCAAATGTCAAAAACCAGAATAACATATACATGTATAAAGCTAATTTTATAAGTTACTTGCACTTTCATTGAGTTGGGCTTTCCTTGTGACATCAACGACTGTTACATATTTTATAAAGCATAAAGTAAATTATGTTCATTTTACAAAATGTAAGTTATACACTAAAATATTATTTAAAAGTGTTTGACATAGTCATGGAGGTTATTTTGGGCTAACTCTGAACATGATTGTATTTTATGTTTCCAAAAAGTTCTATACTAAACAATATTTATTACATATTTGTATGACTTTGTAAAAATTATAGCTAATAAGACAATGTATCTGTTTGGTGAATTACTTTCAATATTGCAATTTTGGTAAATCTAGACAGAATACACAGAGCTGATGTAAAGTTGGTTGTGTTTATCACGCTTGTATATTGTTTAACATGGGAATTGTAGGTAATTTATCCATGGACGATATTTAAAATAATAAGGGTTTCATAGTTTCAAGCAAATGTGATTGGTTGTTGAATAGAAGTTCAAAGATGTTCAAGTGTTTGTTTTGTTGATTTCACTAATAAATGAAGTGTATTGTAAAATATATAAAACAAACCATAAATTCTAAGTTACACAGAAAACAAATTTTCTATCAAAACAAAATTATTCTATTTATTATGTAGAAAAAAAAAAGTTAAAAATCTTAATAAAATGCAACGATTAGATAATATGTACTGTTTATTGATAGTATGCTATACAATTGTGTTAACATATCAAATATTTACAAAAATTAAAATAACATAAAGTATAGGTTTAATAAACAATTTGTATACATAGTTTAAAATAAAATATCTGAACAAAACAAAAGGAAATGCACAGCTGGTATGGTAGTTTAAAGTGTGTGAAATAATTTAATCATAAATTTATAAAAATAGATTAAAGAATGCTTGTTGGTTTTCAAAATATATTCTCATGTTTTGAAATGACAATAAAATTAATTTATTTAAATAAGAGTTTTAAAGAATATATTGGACCTTTCTATTCTCCTCCAATCCTTCTTCCTGCCTCTCTAGCATTCACTACTAAGTATTATACTATATTACTACTATACTTTAGGTATACTATTATTATAAAGTATAATAGACATGTACAAGTTATTTAAAGAATGAAAACATAGCTTGGGTGAGCAATCAACATTTCGAGGCAAAATATGCAGACTAAATTCTAACTTTAACAGATTAAATCACAAGTTTAAACACTATTTTACAACTTGAATTATTATTTTGTAATTCAAAAAGTTATCACAGTATTGGAACAATATGTTAGTTGGCCATGATAAAATACAGATCTTCAAATATAAAACTTTCTTACAATACTTTTTATATTCTCTAGTAAAAGCAAACTAATTTAGAATACTACCCACAACAACAATCAGTGTGCTGACTAGATCTAGTACTGAACACAAGGATGTACAACTTCACTCGAGTGTTTAGACCGCTTCAGATAAGAAACTATAGCATCTCAATCATTTTGTAAACTAAGCCTAGCTATGAAAACAATTACAATTATGTCTTTCTGAAAATTTTTCTAAAATTCTCTAAAACTTAACCAAAAGATAAACTAGGATAATAAGCTGCAATGGCTCATTTTTACAAATTTTTCAAAAAATAAAGTTTTACCTCTAGGTAATTAATACTTAAAAGAATAAAATATAAATCTATTCACCGGGTTCCGTACAGAAAAAATATTATTAGTAAAAGTGTGTTTATAGACTTTATTTTTTTGTGCCATACATACATTCTCAATGCATCTGTTGCACTAAATAAAGTTGTAAATGACTATGAACCCCCATGGTGGTTATGGAGGTGAGATCCCCCTTGGTGTATAAACAGTGTGAATGTCAAGTGGGGACTTGGTTAGTTCATTTGCTATGCACATTTATTCTTTTAATTTGATTTTAAGGTGAATTAAATTTTATAAATAGTACCTGTCAAATCTGAGTTATCACTCAGACAACGTTATATTGTATACAGGATGAATATTTGAAGAACTTATCGTTAATGTTTTTTAAAAAAGAAGAAAGAGCTTATTATGAGTCAAGTTTGATTGAACCAGAAATGATCCATAGATTTTGCTTACTATAAAATATTTTTTCAAAATAAGACTTATTGGAAACAGACAAACTTGTTTAAAAAGAATAATATTTTATTATGAGTGTTAAATTATTACTCACAAAAACATGATAAAAAGCAAACAGTTAGAATTAGAGATTAGGGTTTGATTGTGAGACCATTTGTTTGCCCTCTCTGTTCTCTTTATCCATCCTTGTTTAGCAGATGGCTAGGCCAGTCTCACTGCCAGGGTGACACAGCTAGAAGAGTCTGGGTTTATTATCTTCGACCCCAGTATTTTAGAAATGGACTCTTCCAAACCAACTGCGACCCTTACACATACATGGCTGGTGGTCAGAAAAGAACTTGTGGTTCACATGGTGTGATGTGAGACCCCCCTTGCCCCCCTCCAGCTACATTATTATATGCATAGGGTGGTTTTTTATGAAACATATAGTTTTAATTTACATTGTATCTGGGGGTAGTTATCTATCTTAATAAAATGAATAGTATGTGTGTCTGTCATGAGCTTGCACAATATCTACAGGACACAGAGTCTGACATTTCAAAATTAGTAGCCCCCGTGCACGAACAGGTGCACCTCCAAGACAGAAATGTTATATTTGTATTCGATTTTTATAAATTAATTAAAAACTGGTTCGGAATAAATTAATTAAAAGATTTTTTTTTGTCTATTTGAAAGGAGTTTTAAGAATGAAAGAGCATGTATGACTCTGTGTATGGATGTTGGTGAAGCAATGGATTAAGTACAGAGTAGTTGTTTTTGAGCTGTAAGGGAACGGCGCAATTAGGTATGTATATGTATGAAGCAAAGAAAGGGTAAGAGGAGGATTGAGTAGTGATTATTGTCACAATCAGGTTAAAAGCTAAAACTATAAATTAAGGACTTCAAGAAAGCACTAAAATTTCAAACTGAAAATGTTAAAATTTAAATTGAAAATATTGCATAATGTTCAAATAAAAATAATGTTCTTAGACATAAGCATAATTGACAAACCAAATATATCATTTAATTTTTTTAAATCAAAATATCAACTAAAACGATATAAAGTAGTTCCTTATTTACCAGAAAATCAGCTAGTTTGGCTGCACCAAGTAATTTAATTTATTTTAATTTATTTATGTTTTCTCAACTAAAACTCAAAATAGAAAAAGTGTTTTTGGTATTAATTTGAAAATAAGATGAAACCATTTTGAAAGATTACAACAAATTTTATTATTATTGTTTTGAGATGTGGCAAACTAAAATATATAAAACCATTTCCTGTTCAAATGAAAAATAATTATGATAAATTATTGATGAAATTATTTAGCTTATGAATGTATACTTTGTATTTTTAATACATATTACTTTATTTCTTGTAATTAATTGTAACAAATTGTACAATTGTGGTATGACTATTAAATAAAAAGATAAAGGAACCAGAAGCTAATTAAGAATAGAAAAGAGCAGTAACATTTATTTTTCTCTAACAGAAACTAAAGATTTTGGTTTGTCAAGAAGAGTTTCACAACCATAAGAGCTAGATAATCTGGATGTTCTGTACACAATGTGATCATTATTATTTGAGCTTAGAAGAACCAACAAAGCATTCACAATGTACTAAATAAAAACTAATCATTCTATTAGAAGACGACCGCTATAATCAATATTGGAAACATTCAGATGTTGAAGTATGTTGCGAGCTGAAACAAAATACAAACGTAAGAACACAGCAGCATGTGACCTTTACTAAAACTACTTTAATAATATAATCACATTCTTTAAATGTTGTTTGTTGTAATATGTAATTAAATAGATATGATAGAGTTGTAGAGAAATAAAGCACAAATAAAAGTACAAACACTAACACACATTTACAAACTTTAATATTTTTATACCAAATGACATCTTCAGGAAGTAGTCGACTCTAGTACACTGAACAGGAGGTTGGCTTCATTGATGTCAACTTAGTTGGGAATGATGAAAACTTCTCTTGAGGGTCTGATGTTGTTTTAGGTTTTAAATAAGATATTTAGGTTGATGGTTTTTATACTACAGGTTTCCTAAAGTATTTGTAAAAAAAAATCTCCTGGACTTTATTTTACCCTGACTGTTTTCCCAAGTTCTCTGTCCAACTTTCCACACTATTTCCACTATAATTTTATGGTATTATACATGAGGACATATTAATGTAATTACATTTATTTCGCCTCCTCCTCCCCTACAGCCGACCTTGCCTCACCTCTCATGGAAGAATAAGAAAGAAGACGTCTTGCCAATCAGTTCGGGAAAATGATGGAAAAATAATAAAAAATATATAATACTATCAAAAAGTTGTAACAAAGTTGATTCACTTTGGTATAATGTGCCAAAATATGTACTAAATAACAAGACATTGAGAACAGATTCGATGTGTTCCTGAAGAAGTGTTATAAACTTTAAATTGACATTTGGGCCATCCATTGACACTTGTATCAACTTGGAGAGTGAAAGAGGAGAAATACCATCCAGAAAATGCTTCAGTAATTCTTCAGCTGTGTTCCTATCGAAAAACACACTGTTTAAGTAATGACTGATGACTTTATGATTTTCCTTGTCCCAGAATCTTATTACAATGTCCTCTTTGAGTAACTTTATTCAACGCTTCATCAAAACAAATTACAAAGTTGTTACATGATTTTAGGCGGTCCAGTAAATTGTTTGAAAGAATGGAGCCAAGCCATGCACAATGAAGTATGCAGCCTTGTCTCCACCAAGGGTAAAGGCATTGGCAATGGAACAATCGGGAAACCAACTGAAAAATTGTACTTAAATTATTGAACAAATTGAAAGACTTTTTTTGTAAACAGCTTGCATAGCCCAAATTACTTCCTCCTTAGTTATATCATCTTTATAACAAAAGGTTTAGGATTTCTTCGAGGAATTACACTACTTTCATGTTTGGCGACAACACCTTCTACAGCTTTACAATTTCCAATGAAACAGAAAAACTCTTCGAATAACCAGCCGAATCACCGCTAGATAGATTGTTTGTGTGTGCCAGAGATTCTGTTGAAACTGGGGATCTCGATAAACCTGAATCACTTGACATTTTTGAGAAAAAAGTTGACAAAGAGCGCTCTGCGTGAACCTATAAACAAACACCGCCATGACCCTAAAATTAAAACCCCATAAAAACCAGTCTCAGCACAAACCTCCACTCGTAAGCTCAACTTTGAGGACTGCTACACTGTCCAAGGTTAAAATCATGTAACAGAGCACAATGCAAGATGTCCCAGTTGAGAAGATGGGAACTGGTACATAATTACATATTAGTATAAAAACCATCAACCTAAATATCTTATTTAAAACCTAAAACAACATCAGACCCTCAAGAGAAGTTTTCATCATTCCCAACTAAGTTGACATCAATGAAGCCAACCTCCTGTTCAGTGTACTAGAGTCGACTACTTCCTGAAGATGTCATTTGGTATAAAAATATTAAAGTTTGTAAATGTGTGTTAGTGTTTGTACTTTTATTTGTGCTTTCATTTCTCTACAACTCTATCATATCTATTTAATTAAATGGGTGTGTATTTTCTATTGTGTTCATACTATACCTAGTATGCACACAAATCACTAGAGTTATCTGAAATACAGAGGTGAGGACCTGCCACAATATAAAAAACACTTGCTTGAGCACCAGTGTAGTGTAATATTATTCAGTATATTATGAATTTGAATAGAGAGAATCTTAGTGGAATTATTTATTTTATTGGGAACCAACTACTCATCTCAATACGCCTAGTGTAGTTCAGTAGATTTTTTACTAATTATGATAAATATAACTATTTCATTACTGACTCGACGGCTTCACGAAAGTCCTCTAGGGTACCTAAAATCCATCCCTTATTAGCTATACTAATCACCATAGACCGCTTCTAAGTAGTTGTAATGTAGTCCGGCTGTGAACTTTGGACTTACCTAACTACTTTTATTCAAAATTACACCTATGAGATCACGGAAGGAACAAGAACCAAGGACCAATACCAACACCCAGAGCCACCAGACAAGGGTATTTCACCCGAGAGACCAACTCAAGATGGTTCTCTGCTTCAGACGACACCATACCCATGGGAATTAACGTCACTTACTTTCTCGGACCCCTTCTCCATCACTCCTCCCCCATTCTAACCCCTGTATTTTTCATCCAGCAGTTATTCTCGCACCTCCCCCCCCCCCCATATCTCTCCTTAGCCTCATTGGCTATTACCTCTGACAACTCCTTCCCGGCCATATACCTTCT
Source organism: Timema cristinae (assembly GCA_039000515.1). Taxonomy (NCBI): domain Eukaryota; kingdom Metazoa; phylum Arthropoda; class Insecta; order Phasmatodea; family Timematidae; genus Timema; species Timema cristinae. The sequence goes on from JBCFYV010000024.1 coordinate 3,661,367, forward strand.
CCCCCAACTCTACTTTATATGCCTGCCAGCACATCTAATTCTCCCCAAGGCACTGAAGAACCCGGCAGCCACCGAGAGAACTAGAAGCACTAGTCTCAGCAAGACCAAACATATCCCCAACTATCTCCACTCGTACAAACTCCAAACTTCACAACCCCACTCTCTCGACCTTCAACAGATAAGTAAGCCTTACAAATTATTTTTCCCTCTAACTATAGGGGTGTACAAAGTTCCCCTTAAAAATTGGAAGCGAAGATGAATTGAATGACATGATAATAATCCCAAGCCGAACTCAAAGTTCAAATATAATTTTCTACCATTATAATATGCGAAAAAAAAAATATCATCCCATGAATATTTGTATACATTTGGACACTAAATCAATGTGGCAACTCTAATTGTAGAGTAAAATACCAGAATAATAACACCAGATGTTTAAAAGCTGTTCCTGTAACTATGACTCTTGGAACAAATGATTCTGATTTAAAATTATTAGTAAGATGTGAAGACTACCAACTATTTCTAACCAATGCCTATGCTTGTAAACTATTGGAGTCTTACCAAATTCAGCAAAGTGTAACCTTAAATATGTTTTAAAATACTTTAAATTACTTCAAGACGAGTCTTTGTTTAAGCAATTCTTACAACCTTCTGTTGGGAGACTTCGCAACGTGCTAATGCAGGGAAACACATCCGTCTACCCTCCACAAGCCACTACAGAGTAAACCCCTCCCTCCACGATACAACACAAGGAAAACACCTCCTTCCTTCTTTGAGCCATCACAGAGAGAACCTTTCCCTCTCTCCCTCAATGAGCCATCACAGAGAGAACCCTTCCCTCTCTCCATCTATGAGCCATCACAGAGAGAACCCTTCCCTCTCTCCATCTATGAGCCATCACAGAGAGAACCCTTCCCTCCCTCCCATCATGATCCATCACAGGAGAAACACCTCTTTCCCTCTATGAGCCATCACAGAGAGAACCCTTCCCTCCCTCCCAACATGAGCCATCAGAGGGAGAACAACTCTTTCCCTCTATGAGCCATCGCAGAGAAAACCCTTCCCTCCCTTCCTCTATGAGCCATCAGAGGGAGAACACCTCTTTCCCTCTATGATCCATCAGAGGGAGAACACCTCTTTCCCTCTATGAGCCATCACAGGGAAAACACCTCTTTCCCTCTTTGAGCCATCATAGGGAAAACACCTCTTTCCCTCTTGAGCCATCACAGGGAAAACACCTCTTTCCCTCTTGAGCCATCACAGGGAAAACACCTCTTTCCCTCTTTGAGCCATCACAGAGAGAACTCTTTCCTCCTCCCTCCATGAGCCATCACAGAGAGAACCCTTCCCTCTATCCCACCATGAGCCATCACAGAGAGAACCCTTCCCTCTTTCCTACCATGAGCCATCACAGGAAGAACGCCTCTTTCCCTCTATGAGCCATCACAGAGAGAACCCTTCCCTCCCTCTATGAGCCATCACAGAGAGAACCCTTCCCTCCCTCTATGAGCCATCACAGGGAGAACCCTTCCCTCTTTCCCACCATGATCCATCACAGGGAGAACACCTCTTTCCCTCTATGAGCCATCACAGAGAGAACGCCTCTTTCCCTCTATGAGCCATCACAGAGAGAACCCTTCCCTCCCTCTATGAGCCATCAGAGGGAGAACACCTCTTTCCCTCTATGAGCCATCACAGAGAGAACGCCTCTTTCCCTCTATGAGCCATCACAGAGAGAACGCCTCTTTCCCTCTATGAGCCATCACAGAGAGAACCCTTCCCTCCCTCTATGAGCCATCAGAGGGAGAACACCTCTTTCCCTCTATGAGCCATCACAGAGAGAACGCCTCTTTCCCTCTATGAGCCATCACAGAGAGAACACCTCTTTCCCTCTATGAGCCATCACAGAGAGAACCCTTCCCTCCCTCTATGAGCCATCAAGGAGAACACCTCTTTCCCCTATGAGCCATCACAGAGAGAACGCCTCTTTCCCTCTATGAGCCATCACAGAGAGAACGCCTCTTTCCCTCTATGAGCCATCACAGAGAGAACCCTTCCCTCCCTCTATGAGCCATCAGAGGAGAACACCTCTTTCCCTCTATGAGCCATCACAGAGAGAACGCCTCTTTCCCTCTATGAGCCATCACAGAGAGAACACCTCTTTCCCTCTATGAGCCATCACAGAGAGAACCCTTCCCTCCCTTTATGAGCCATCACAGAGAGAACCCTTCTCTTCCATCTATGAGCCATCACAGGAGACACCTCTTCTCCATCTATGAGCCATCACAGAGAGAACGCCTTTCCCAGCCCGCGCTCTTTCCTCTATGAGCCATCACAGGAGAACACCTTCTTTCCCTCTATGAGCCATCACAGAGAGAACCCTTCCCTCCCTCATGATCCATCACAGAGAGAACCCTTCCCTCCTCCTCTATGAGCCATCACAGAGAGAACCCTTTTTCCTCTATGAGCCATCACAGGAGAAATCCTCTTTCCCTTTATGAGCCATCACAGAAAGAACCTTCCCTCTTCCCCTCTATGAGCCATCACAGGAGAACACCTCTTTCCCTCTATTGGCCATCACAGAGAGAACCCTTCCCTCCCTCTATGAGCCATCAGAGGGAGAACCCTCCTTTCCCTCATGAGCCATCACAGAGAGAACGCCTCTTTCCCTCTATGAGCCATCACAGAGAGAACACCTCTTTCCCTCTATGACCATCACAGAGAGAACCCTTCCCTCCCTTTATGAGCCATCACAGAGAGAACCCTTTCTTCCTCTATGAGCCATCACAGAGAGAACACCTCTTTCCCTTATGAGCCATCACAGAGAGAACGCTCTTTCCCCTCTATGAGCCATCACAGAGAGAACCCTTCTTTCCCTCTATGAGCCATTACAGAGAGAACCACCTCTTTCCATCTATGAGCCATCACAGGAGAGAACCCTTCCCTCCCTCTATGATCCATCACAGAGAGAACCCTTCCTCCCTCTATGAGCCATCACAGAGAGAACCCTTTCTTCCTCTATGAGCCATCACAGGGAGAAGCCTCTTTCCCTTTTATGAGCCATCACAGAAAGAACACTCTCTCCCTCTTATGAGCCATCACAGAGAGAACCCTTTCTTCCTCTATGAGCCATCACAGGAGAACCTCCCTCTCCCTCTATGATCCATCACAGGGAGAACCCTTCCCTCCCTCTATGAGCCATCACAGAGAGAACCCTTTCTTCCTCTATGAGCCATCACAGAGAGAACACCTCTTTCCCTCTATGAGCCATCAAGAGAGAACCTCTTTCCCTCTATGAGCCATCACAGAGAGAACACCTCTTTCCCTCTATGAGCCATCACAGAGAGAACCCTTTCTTCCTCTATGAGCCATCACAGGGAGAACCCTCTTTCCCTCTATGAGCCATCACAGAGAGAACCCTTCCCTCCCTCTATGAGCCATCACAGAGAGAACCCTTTCTTCCTCTATGAGCCATCACAGGGAGAATCTTTCCCTCCTTCCATCTAAGTAAAATGATATAATTAAAATGTCACCTATCAAAATATAAAAAAAAAAAATCCAAACACCACATCTTTAAAATGTGAGATTTTAAAAATATATATAAACAACACATGTCAAGATAAGAATGACACTCTTTTTCAAATTAGGAATAATGTTTAAAAAAGTATTATCTAAAAATAACAACACTTAAACAAAAAATAAAGGCCTAGTAGAAATAATAATTAAATGGTTTCCACACCCATGTCTTTAAGGAGCTAATATTTCCTAGCTTAATTTACCCTATAAGAAAACGTCAGAATCACAAGAAATGTGTATGTGTCCGACACCTTAGCTCAGTCGGTAGCACTGCATCTGGATGGCTGCAACGTGGGTTTCCACGGGGACCAGATGTTGTCCCTAGCAAGCCGGTAATGGATGTGACTGGAGGGACAGAAGGCTGCGAGTAAAGGCGAGGCTGAATGATGGAGATAAAAAGAAAGGGATGTTGTTTGTCATCCAGTCTGCTCAACTTGTATGGCAAGTGGCTGGCCAGGGAGGCCCTATAGGGGTGTGGCAATTTCATCAACACAATAAAATATGCACATCTAGCATTGCTGGCCAAAAATAAAGAAGAGTTGCAGGAAATGATGGAATGGCTGGAGGGGATAGGGAGAAGATTTCAAATGGAGATCAACAATGAGAAGTTAAAACGTGATGGTGGTTTAAAATCAAAATTGAAAACCACAAACAAATAGAGCACTTCAAGTACCTGGTAAGCCTGCTGACAAAGGATGCCTAATACACCAAGCAAATTAGGTCGAGGATAACCATACCAAGACTTAAACAAGGAAAGTTACGGCTGACCGGCAAGTTGAGTTGGTAACTGATCAAATGCTACATTTAGAGCATTGCGCTGTATGGAGCAGAAACGTGGAAAAGAAATACTTGGAGAGTTTTGAAATGTGGTGCTGGAGAAGATCAAGATGAACAAGTCCTAAGAAGAGATCCATTATGGATGTGATTCTTTGGTGCATCCTTAGGAGGAACTGTCTTCCACACGGCGTCATAGAAGGAAAGGTTGGGGGAAATAGAAGCTTAGGAGGAGGATTCAAATATTGAATGACTTGAAGGAATGAAGAACATTCTGGGAGCTGAAGGAGGCAGAGGACAGGTCACATTGGAGGTCTAAGTTTCACTGACAAAAGGAATGGTGGACCTGTCGTAAGAGAAACACATAACAATAATAATGTAATAATCACTAGGTACATATCACCGACACATCACAGTACCAATACAGCACTAAACGGTCACCTCAACTCGCTGACTGAGAAAATTCCACTAATTGAACTTTGGTGCTCGGTTACTACCCCTCCGTTAATTTTTTTTACGAAAAACACTGCCACTTGTAAAGAAAACACAGTGAGGGTAAGCTTAACATTTATTAACCCTCGAGTGGGCGTCGCTGTAATATTTAACACAAGCAGGTGCATGGGGCACTTTATACCCCACTTTATTTTCATGGTTCTATTGATACATGTATGAACTAAATAATTTGTATTTATGTATGTATTATTTTAACTAGACCCATCTATACCTATTAGATACATATTGTATTAATAACCAAACATATTTATAGATATCGGTATGTATATAATAAAAAATAAAAAAAGGCTTGATATTTAGCAAAATATTTTTATGAAAGTAACATACTCAGATATTACTGTTTTTGGTAAGTACTGATTATTATTTATGTTGTTACACTCATCATATGTGTATGTTATATGAACATGATTCTTACATGAAATTGTTTGCATGTTCCACATTTTATTGATCAACCACATAACACACACCTTCCTCGTTTCTTTCTAGCTAACTTTTCAACATCATCTTCACGCTTCATAGTACTTACATACTTTCTGAGAAAGGCTGATAATTTAATTGGGATCAACTTGATTTTAGCTCTTTCTTCAAGGTGAGGCTTCATTATAGTCAAAGCTATCTTTTTCAAAAATATTCTTCTGGCTGTAGAATTTTAATATGTTGGAGCGTATAAAATGTATGCATTGATGCCAGTTATATTTATCTCACAGGCCATCACCGTGTAATACGTTCAACATCGTATACACTACACATTTGTTCCACTGTGTCTGTTCTTCACTTTGACTTGTTGGAATCCATTATTCTATGGTTAACAATATACCTTGGTAAATAAAAAACATGTTTAAGTGCCAAATGTCAAGTATGCCATAGTGGGAAACTATTTTTAAAATATTTAGCTCATTTTCAGTTTGACTTATGGGTCAGTCCATGTCAAATCAATCAATGGAAAAATAGTTTTAGGATTTGATATTATTGATATTGGTTTTTTTTATGTTTGTAACTCCCACATAATGAACCATTTTTTTTTCTTCAGACCACCCATTTTTGAACTTTTGATTTTTTTAAAGTATCAAAAAGCTCAAAAATCATTGATTAAAAGCCATTTCTTTGACATCCATCAGAGCTACAGACAGATCTGTGCAAGGCATAGTTTTACAGCTTATTAGAGGCCCTAGTAGACCAGATGTACGCCATGTACCAGTAAACCTCGTACTTTGCAGTGTGGGCCCAACAACTGTAACAGGAAGAACCTACAGGGTCACCTGGTGGTCTAGGGGTAAGGTGTCGACTTCTGTGCTGGCGGCCGGGGTTCAATCCTCGGTCCCGGCAAAGATTTAAACCCTTCCTTCACCTCTGACAAGACATCTTGTGAATGTGGGGAATGCCAGGCCTCCACCGTGGTTCGGATCCCACGTTAAACTGTAGGTCCTTCATTTCATCTCACAATCACCCTACCATTACACATTAGCGTAAGTGCGTATAAACCGAAATGGGTAGTAAGACGCGCTGCTAATAAAAATAATAATAATAATATAATAAAAGAAGAAAAATAAGAATAAAAAGAAGAAACAAACACAAACTAAAAAGTAGATTGAAAAGGCAGGCATTTAATATATTAGCCAAGAAACGGAAGGCTCTTTACATGTAGGTATGTATTCGAGTTTAAATAAAAAAAAATAGGCCTAAAAAGACTGGCTTAAGGGGCTTGCATAGGGGAGCCAAGACAGTGTCACTCAAGTGTTCAGCTCTTTCACGATTTTGATTAAACTATTAGTAGTATCGAGGTTTGGTCTTCACTGGGATTAATACAAAACTTTATTCTATGTTACTATAATAAAGAGAGATGTCAACATAGTTTAAAATATGAAATTTTGCCCTTAGAGAAGTCATAATAAGGGATATTTGAGTTGATCGTTAAAGACCTAAATCCGAGGGAAACTAGAGGGCAATACTCTAGGAACATAGAATGGAGATTTGTGAATCGAATTATATAATTTATTAGGGGGGTCACAACACAAAATTTATTGGTATCATTATTAAGCTGAGAGGTAGCAACTGGTAGCATTTCCCTGTACGCTAACGCCATCACTCGGCAAAGGACCAGTCAAGCTTTGCTTTGAACGTAGGAGGTAGTAGTGGAAATGAAAGAATGGCAGACGAGCAGGCTAATCCTTCTCTCGCTTCCTCTTGCCGTTCGTACTTCCACTCGGCTCATCACCTTCGGTAGAATCTTGCAGGTCGTGGCACGCTTAGTTGAAAAATACGTACATTGACCACATTTTATTAAGTGGAAGCTAAAAAAAATTAGCGTCAGTATGGACGAAGAAAAAAAACTGTGTGGACCATAGAAGAGGGAAAAAAAGAAGATTATACCTCACAGCCCATCGAAAGAAAAGAAATTGGAATAAGGTGAAGAAACTATGGACTGGTGATTCTGGGTGACTATTTTTTAAGTTTATATAGCAATAGTGAATTGGTCAAAAATGATACTGGCCTATTTATATTCATGTATTTATCATACACTTTTTAAACACACAACCTAACTTAGGTAACAATGTGCTCTGTACATCACATTCAGAAAAATAGCCTAGATATTCACTATTCAGATAAAAGGACGTATCCATCTAGAAATAGAAATTTTATTTTATAGCAGCCCCTGAATCAGCTTCACGAATCTCCACCAAGGTGCATTAACGGTAGTTTTTTAAATGTGAAATTCACTTTGGTTTTATAATCTATCTACACGCTAATGTGAGAGCACTTTTTTGCATCAAATACTTTCTCTTCCTCACCCCTAGTAAATTATTTAATTATTTTTTATACTGTTGTTTTAATTTTTTTTAATAGTTCCCCCCCCCCCCCCTCAAAGTAACAAAGGCTTATTTTTAAACCAAAACTGTGTTATTAAAAATTCATAAATTTAATTTAAGAATAATATTTGTTCCCATGACTTCATAATAATAAAATAGGGTACTGGAATATTTGTTTTAATTTTTTTGGTTAAATGGTTAGTTTAAAAAAAATACAAGTTTTATGTGACAATAATTAATACTTGAACATGCTTGACAAAATTAAATCCTGTATTATTTTGCATGCAAATAATATGTCCTAGCAATAAAATATTCAGATAATTACACTTTTCGCCTGAGATTTTTGAGTCACATGCTGAAATACTAATTATGCAAAATGTAAGGCAAAGCATAGCGGTTTCTTATATTTAACCAATATTTATAACTCCACAATTATATTTAATTTACAGAAAATACTTACTGGTTATAGGAAAATAACTATTTAATAAAAGCATGTTATAAATTTCTGTGATTTTGGTGAATGATCAATGACCAAAACACAAAACATCATGGCGGGATAGTAAATTCGGCTTTATGTTTTTCTACTGTCAGAAATGTTCAAATATACCGTTTATAGGCTTTTGATGTTGTAGTTTTATATAAAAAAAAAAAGTTTCTTTAAACGTGATCTTATTTATCTACAGAGTATGCTTTGTAAAGGCAAGTGACTTAAATACTAACAGAGGTGGTAACAGTTCATCGAGCGAGCAAAACCCTAATATTCAAGAACAGATAGAAACTATGGATTGCAATTCTATGTCTCCTTCTTCTGAAGAAAGGTGAGTTTCTAAATAATGTTATGGTGTGGTCTATAATCAGATGGTGACCTGGTGGTCTAGGAGTAAGGTGCTGGACTTCTGTGCTGGAGGTCCGGGGTTCAATCCTCGGTCCCGGCACAGATTTATCTGATTGCCAAACCCTTCCTTCACCTCTGACAAGACGTGTATTAATCACAACTTGTGAATGTGTGGAATGCCAGGCCTCCACCGTGATTCGGATTCCACGTTAAACTGTAGGTCCTCCATTTCATCTCGCAATCACCCTACCATTACACATTAGCGTAAGTGCTGTAACCCGAACGGGTAGTAAGACGCGGTGCTAAAATAATAATAATAATAATATAATAATAATAATAATAATATAATATGCTCTCTGTCGACTTGCAATAAATTTTATTGCTTGAAAATCTTGAGTATAAAAACTTTATAATAAATATTAAAGTGCTAAAAAGCTGTACATATATATAACTAAATTAATAGTTCCTAAGACGAAAGGACCACAGCATCCTTACTAAAACAAGTTTATTTTATATAGGCCTACCAATAGTTGTTTACATTTTGATTTTATGAATATTCATCGTGATATAATCCCCTCTCCACTTTCGGGCACACCTACCAGCATCTTATCTGATACTATTCGGTATCCTTCACAGCAGCGTACAAATTAATATATTCACACATTCAATAATTAGTAGGCCTAGCAGCAGCACCTTTACAGAAGATTTGATGGCCATATCCTCCGGCGATTAGTCGAAGACATAATTGTATTCACAACTGTAAATATTAGATTTCATAATTCACTTTAGTGTTTTAATTTATTTAGTGAACAAGTTAAGGTGGGCTGGAAGAGGACGCGAGAAAAATTAAGTGTTTTTTGCAGTTTTCACAACAAACTTTTTTAAATCAAATGCTTCATTAGAGACATATAGTTTAATTTTCTATACATGGCAATATCAACAGCTGTTCTTGAATATCTGCTATGAGCATAGCATCATTTAATGAGAAACATTTTAAACGAGGAGAAAAAGTTTTCACAAAATTCTAGGACAATCATGACAGAAATTTAATAACTGTTGATATCACATTGTAAAGAAAATTAAACTCTATGTTTTTACTGTAGCAATATTTGATTTAATTTGCTGAAAAAAATGGTTTGCTACGAAAACTGCAAAAAAAAACTAGTTTTCCTGGCATCCCCTTTGATCCCACCCTAATGCAGTTAATAGGAGTGCCACATTCATAGAAGAAGGGTATAAAGTCTGAAACTATCTATGATATCTATAGTTATAACTATATGTTTTATGTATTTTGAACTGGTACAATGGTATCAACTATATCTGGCATACTTGGAACCCGTCCCTGCCATGACAAACCATTTATGAGGTTCATGGTGAAGCCGCTGCAGAAAGAGGAAATTTAGATCAATTGTAAGTCGAAGCAAAATGTTTATCTTACTATTTTAGACAACACTTTTGGGTAAGAGTGGAATTCACATTTATATGAGAAACTTAAGTCAAACATGAGTGAAAAGGACTCCAAATAGAGAAAGAAATACACGCCCACACACTGTGATTTTATGGCTGGCTACCTACTAAAAAATCGCTCTGAAAGACGTGTCATTAGTTTGGGCTAGTCTTCATTTGAAGTAACTATACGGTTGGGATGAGATATATATTATTTTTATTTCACCCTTCCAGGCTATTTTTATTTAACTACACTTCTTGGACAAGAATGAGGAAAGTATAATTTTGAGCAAATGCTACAACATTGGTATGATGGAGAGTGTGAAATAATATACTATATAATATAAGCTACAGGCCAGATATTGAGGAAGAATACATTAATACCTAATTAATCTTGCTTTCAAGATCAGGGATGGAGTTTAACGTATAGAAATCATTACTTACTACGAATTAATTTCCATAACAAAAAACGTTTTAGAGGTCATCGTTAGATCTCAAATTAGCGTTGAAACAAGCCATTTTACCAAGTTGATTTAATTTTTTTTTATTAAAGAGTTTATTTACTCATACATGGTATTAATATTGTGTGTGCTTATTGCGAGATAAAAAATTGCCAATTTATTCCTCATATCTCCCCAATTTTACAAATTAATTGATTTGCTGTAGGGCAAAACTAAACTGGTTTATTAAATATATGATATTACATTGTGCGAGAGTGAGAATTTAAAAAAAAAATGAAAGTCATAAAATGTATGTTAATAGTCTTCCTGAAATATTTTCTTTATATTATGTATGACCCGACTCGGTGGCGTAGTTGGCTAACGCGCTAGTCTTGTTAAGCTCGACTGCTGAGAACGGGGAGATCGAGGTTCGAATCTCGGTTGGGTGAACTGGGGAGTTTTTCCTAAATGGTTTTCCACTCTCCCTCCACGCAAATGCGGGTTCACTTCCTCTAATTCAACCTTCCCAATTCCCAATCTATTATCGTAATTAGTACTTAAAGCGTATAAACCGAACGTGTAGTAAGACGCAGTGCTAAATAATAATAATAATATATTATGTATGTATTTGATTAACCCAAATAACTTTAGTAAGAAAAACAAAATAGCAGTTTAACTTTAAACATAATAGTGTAAAATAGGTGTATGTATTTTAGTGAAAAAATTAAAGAATGCACAAGACATAAATTCAACAAAAACTTTAGTCAATGATTTATTTATTACAAATTATTATTTTTAGATCAATAATCTTTTTGTTTTCAGGAATACTACAATCGATACACAAATAAGCCCCCTCGACATTCAGAGATTCCATCCTGTAGCTTAACTGATGTGACACTATTGAAAGTATTCTCCCTCCACATTTAGAGTCGCCTAACCCCACATCTCTAGATAATACCATACATTTGACTATGTTAATTGAGAAACAGAAGTTATAATGGATATTTTCCCGGAAGATGTGCCACAGACACCATTGTCTACACAACAGTAAATATTACATTACACATTTTAGTGTTAACTTATTTAGTGAACAATAAATTAATTTCAAATTTTGAATTAAATTGTTACCAAGCTACCCTGATTAAATATGATACATATTTAATAGGAGTGTCACCTAATAAAAATACAATTAGAAGCTGAAATACAATATCTAGAATTATGAATGTAATAAAATAAATGCTAATTAAATATCACAGGCTAAAATTAAGATTAGCACAATCATGGCAGTGGGAAGGTGATCAATTTAAATTAAGCCTAGTATTAAATTAGTTGAAAAATTATACATGTACACGGGAATTGATTCCGTGAGTGCTAAGCCAAAGGTCCGGGGTTCAATTTCCGTGCTAAAGCTATCAGTTAACATTTATGGTTCTGGTTCCAGTTCCATTCCTTGCATTAAATACGTCAAGCTACAGTGCAACTTTGTTTTGTTTTTTCTTTCCAGGGACACAAATGTTTTAAAAACACTCTCTATCATAGAAGGACGCAGAATAGTCGACTTACAGTACTTTTTCGAATGTATTCAAGCCATAAAGCATAAAGGGTTCGACTGCACATTTTCAAATATGAATATTACAGGCGAAACAAGGAATGGCTTCTGCAGTGCAAGATGTGTGGGGTTCTCGAAACACTCCGTACTGAAAACCCCAACTCACCGATGAATGTTAATACCGCAAAGGTGGCTGGCATTATTACACAGGCCAAGGTTTTTCTCAGATGGAAGAGTTGTCTGCAGTACTAGATATGCTTGTATGGGCAATCCTATGTACCAAAAGATACACCAAGAAGTAGGTGAACACCTAGGAAGCATTGCTTCTGATGAAATGATGGCTGCCGGGCGTGAGGAAGCAGCATTGGCTGTCAAAGCCGGAAATTGGACAAAGAGGGTCGACCAATGATAACTGTTGTTGCAGATGGAGCATGGTGCAAAAATCTTATAAAACAAATACGACGCTCTCTCAGGAGTGGTAAGTTATATATAACACATAGTATTGAGACGTAGAACTTTGTGTTGAGCTAGATATATTATTTAATATAATATAGTAATTACTAAATAAACTTTTAAAACTCAATTTTGTCTTTGCTTTCCAGTTTAAAGTATTTTAATGGTCCTGTAGTTAATATACCCTACACTAAATTTTGTTTATGATACTAGGCATGCATAGTTAGCTTCAAAACAAAAAAAGGTGATATACATGGGTGTCGCAACTCCTATTGCTCTATTTTTGAAAGAGCATCTTCTCAAGAAAAACCTACTAAAGAGCACATATGCTGTAAAAATTGACACAATCTGCCATTGCAATGGAAGCTGACATCATAGTTGATGGGTTCAAGCAAAGTGTACCAATGTATGGAATCGTGTATGCCGAACTTATAGGTAACTTAACATAGCGCTTTAAACAATTAGTTAATGTCGTAACATCAAAAAGTTTTAATTTATAATCCAGTTATTTCCTTGGGAACCCAACAAAAATTAATATAATAAATGATATTGCCTTACCAGTATGATATTGAATTAATAAGTGGATTTAATTATTTTTTAGGAGATGGGGACAGCAGTGTCATGAAACGTTTGAGCCTAGCCAAGCCGTATGGTCCTGATTTCAAGATAAAAAAGATTGAATGTGCAAATCATATTCTTCGCAACTATGTGAATAGGGTAAAGGAAATTGGGAAAAGAGGAAAGAGCCAACTAGGTACAATTCCAGGAATTATTAGGTCATCCATTCAACAAAGAGTTTTAAGAATGCGATATGCTGTAACTGAGGCAATAAAATATTCGTCAAGTACAACCTTTCCCTCATCATGAAAATGTCAAACCACTAAAGGAAGACATAAGTAATGGGCCAATAGTTGGATCATTCTCGTGTGGGGAGCGAGGATATTTTTGTCAGGGACCAAAAGAAGGTGAAACAAATTTAGTGCCAGAGTTGATAAAATATGGCTTATGGGAAGATATAGTTAGTGCTCGTAATTCCTTGGCATTCCATGCTCAGAGCCTAATCTTTAACGTTAGTAATAATATTGCAGAGTCATTTAATAGTGTAGTTGCCAAATTCATCGGAGGAAAGCGCATTAATTATGCTTTGAGGGGCTCTTATCAAATTCGCTGTACAGCAGCAGTAACTTCCCACAACAAAGGTCCTACACTACACAGACTCCTGCACAAAAAGATGGCTATTGTCAGTCCTGGTGTAAACACTAAAAGGTTTGTCACACGAAAAGTTAAACGTCTAAATGCAAGGACCAAGCGGAAATTGCAGTACCCTCCCCTCAGAAAACCACAAAAGAAGTCTTCAGGTCCAGATGAGCACTATGGGGTTCTGGACATTCCGGCTAAAGCTGACCTCAATGAAGAAGACTATAATCTGAAGAAAGAACATTTTATTTGTAGTTTGCGTATGATAGAAGAGCAGAGGAAAGCCTTGATTTATGAAACGGTCGAACAAAGTCAGAATGAAGAATGGAGAAGACAGCGAAGTAAGTGAGTGACAGCTTAATGGTTTGATAAAATTTGCAAAATGAGACAGACCACATCGAAGGCAAATCAAGTAAAGACTATGTTACATGGAACATTCTTTGGAAATTATAGGACTCGATATGGTGTTTTGTGAATGTGGGGAATGCCAGGCCTCCACCGTGGTTCGGATTCCACGTTAAACTGTAGGTCCTTCATTTCATCTCACAATCACCCTACCATTACACATTAGCGTAAGAGCGTATAACCCGAACAGGTAGTAAGACGCGGTGCTGCTAATAATAATAATAATAATAATAATAATGATATGGTGTTGAACATGAACCTATGGCAATAGAAGCTTTGGAAGAAGTGCTTGGAGTAAAAGTTGAAAGGGTGGGGTTGGTAGTCGACAGAAATATATCATTTATTGCAGCATCTCCCGATGGATTTATAGGTGATAATACTATCGTCAAAATTAAGTGCCCTGCATCGGCGAAAGATTTTACACCAAATGAAGCCATAAAATGCAAAAAAATCAAGTTTTGCACATTACGAGGAAATGATATCCTTTAAAAAAAAAGAGATAGTTACTATTACCAAGTGCAAGGACAATTACACATAACTGAAAGACGGTGGTGTTACTTTGTTGTCTGGACAAGAAAAGGAATGTCCTTCACGAAAATTGAGAGGGATGACATCTTCTGGAAAAGTGAAATGGAGCCTCAATTAATTAGATTTTATATGGATAGTTTGCTTCCAGAGATACTTGATTCCAGATATGATCGAGGATTGCCAATAAGGGACACCTTTTAGAGAAAACCAATATTTAAAATGATGGCCAGCCATCAAAAAGAAAATACCTTAATTGGGTTGTGAATGGATGAAATTTTGTTTTACTCCTTGGTGGAGTATAGATAAGAATATTAGATAGATAAGATAGATAAAACTATTTCCCTTCAGTTTGTTTTTCATCATATTTTGAACATTACTGACCATAATTTCCCTTCATTACTTAACAAACGTTAAATGAACATGAGAGGTATTTATTTTGTGATGTACGCAATGGTGGATCTACATAAAATAGCACCTATGGCAAGCACTGGAATTGCGCCTCTGTCCAAACACCTGACACCTGTTTTTTAAACAACTTTACCACAATATCTGCTCAAAAATAAGACAAGCTCATTAATTTTATATTTAACACATTATGGTAACATAAGAAAACTATGAATGCACCTTCCTTGTTTTTACTGACGCAAATTGATCTATGATATCTTAAAGTCTGTTGTTTCTGTTTATTCTCTTTACACAATCAACAGAGCAAATAGCACAATCAGCTTTGACCCATGAAGACTTTCAAATACGAAGGTATTAGTTTCAGATCTCACAGCTGACGATGGTTAGCAGTATCTGAATAGCACTGTGAAGATTGTGGAAAACGCTCTCATCTGCATACTGAGCAATACATTCTGGAAGTTCTTCAAGTTTTGATATTTTCATGTTGGCCCGACTTGAAAAAACATGTGACAATCTAAAATGTCTTCATATAGTTGTTGTCCATCAACACAGCTATAAAATTTCCCTAAATGTTCGCACTTCTGGTTCGAATCTTTAATATCGTCAGCGTAACACAGTCCCTTGGCATCAATAAGAAAGTCAAAGAAAGTCATTTCTTATTTCACTGGTTTCATTTCCATCGTCTGTAATGTCCTGGATAGCTCTAAGTATCTTCTCAAGGTACTTGTTAACCGGCTTCATTGCTTTTATCCTTGCACTCCATATGATTTTGGGCTCAGACTTCATAACCACAGGCGCAGCGTTTTTCATACCTTTCTTTGAGTGAGTGATTGTCGCAATTCACTAACAATACCAGGCTGTTTGTCTCACTTATTCTTTGTTGAACACTACTCTTGTGTCAACCATCACAGCAGGGTTGTCATAAAACTGTGACTGAAACTCCTTTAGCTCCTTTTCGTCCTTCTTTTTTCCTTTTCTGTTAAAATTTTCTTTAATCATTAATAAAAATCAAAGCGACCTCAAACGTCATAAAACAAATGTGATTGTGTTGTTAGTCAATTTTTTTAATATATTCTCAATTTTATATAAAATTATTTATTTATTGATAAATAATTAATTTAAATATTATTTTACACCAAAAACAAACAAAAAAAGTTGAAATACGCCCTTAGGACCTTTGCGCCCTAGGTTCGCTCTGTCTCAACGGCCAATTCTAACATGAAAATTAATATGTGATCTTATATAGGCTATTTTCAGTATGAATCTCATGGATTTAGCTACAGTTTGTACAAAAACAAATATTTAACGTTCTATTTAGTAGTTTATATTATAACAACTAAAAATGATTTAAATATAAAAGTATTTGGAATAAAAAAGTAAGATAAATTACAATAATTGAGTAAATAGAACCTATTTAGTGACGTGCCCCCGTTAAGTGGCGCCCAGGGCACTTGCAAAATCTGCCATACCGTAGGTCCACCACTGTATATAAGTGAAATGATTATGATTTTTCTTTATTTAGAGATATGTGTGTAATGGGCATGATTTTAATTTGTTTAGTGATATATTGTGATAGTGTATTGCATAAAATTTTACTAAACTTTGTTGTAGGCATTTATGTGTGGTGAGCATAATTTTATTTTATTTTGTGGCATATGTGTATTGTACATAATTTTCTAAACTTTGTGTATGTGTAGTGAACATAATTTTTCTTTATGTTGTGATATAATAAATATATCATGTAAATTTATTTTATTATGTGATAAAACTTTTTTTTTAAACATTATTTTTTAAGCGTTATGTATGTTTGTACTGAACATTATTCTCCTAACTTTTATGGTATACGTGTAATGAATAAGATTTTCCTTTATTTTGTAATTTAGGACTACGTATAGTGAACATATTTTTTCTAAGCTTTGTGGTATACGTGTAGTTTTTCATACCCGAATACGATTTTATGAGATGGTAAATAATTGTAAGGAAGTTGTACGGGAGCGTATGGGTTTGTTACTGATATTGCAGGAATAATTCTACGCTAATAAACACAGGCAAAAAAATATTTAACAAAAGGGTCTTAAATTAAATATTGTATTTATGTTCTATAATTTTGACAATACGATTTATTCCTTATGTTTGTAACCACTTAACATTAGTTATGTTTTAACGAGTGTTTTATTCATAAGAATTATAAATTATGCCACGTAAAAAGTGAATATATTTTGTAATCATGTTTATTTAAAAGGAGGTAATATTGACCAAGTGGGAAAGAAGTATTTCTGCAAGGTTATTATCATTGATTTCAGTATGCATATTACATATAACTTGGGGTTAGGGGCTGTAGCAGCATCAAACTCTCAGAAGAGGGCAGTAAGCTAAAAAAAAAAAGGTTGAGTATTACAGCCTTGAACCATACTGATAGTGAAGTCACATATAGTTAACATTACATTGATAACTTTCATCAGTTGTACACGTATAGTGGACATTGTTAGCTTTCATCAGTTGTACATGTATAATGGACATTGTTAGCTTTCATCAGTTGTACACGTATAATGTTCATTGTTAGCTTTCATCAGTTGTACACGTATAGTGGACATTGTTAGCATTCATCATTTGTACACGTATAGTGGACATTGTTAGCTTTCATCAGTTGTACACGTATAGTATACATTGTTACCTTTCATCAGTTGTACACGTATATTGGACATTGTTGCCTTTCATCATTTGTACACGTATAATGTTCATTGTTAGCTTTCATCAGTTGTACACGTATAATGTTCATTGTTAGCTTTCATCAGTTGTACACGTATAGTGGTCATTGTTAGCATTCATCATTTGTACACGTATAGTGGACATTGTTAACTTTCATCAGTTGTACACTTATAGTGGACATTGTTAGCTTTCATCAGTTGTACACGTATAATGGACATTGTTAGCTTTCATCAGTTGTACACGTATAATGTTCATTGTTAGCTTTCATCAGTTGTACACGTATAGTGGACATTGTTAGCATTCATCATTTGTACACGTATAGTGGAGATTGTTAACTTTCATCAGTTGTACACGTATAGTGGACATTGTTAGCTTTCATCAGTTGTACATGTATAATGGACATTGTTAGCTTTCATCAGTTGTACACGTATAGTAGACATTGTTACCTTTCATCAGTTGTACACGTATATTGGACATTGTTGCCTTTCATCATTTGTACACGTATAATGTTCATTGTTAGCTTTCATCAGTTGTACACGTATAATGTTCATTGTTAGCTTTCATCAGTTGTACACGTATAATGTTCATTGTTAGCTTTCATCATTTGTACACGTATAGTGGACATTGTTAACTTTCATCAGTTGTACACGTATAGTGGACATTGTTAGCTTTCATCAGTTGTACATGTATAATGGACATTGTTAGCTTTCATCAGTTGTACACGTATAATGTTCATTGTTAGCTTTCATCAGTTGTACACGTATAGTGGTCATTGTTAGCTTTCATCAGTTGTACACGTATAATGTTCATTGTTAGCTTTCATCAGTTGCACACGTATAGTGGACATTGTTAGCATTCATCATTTGTACACGTATAGTGGACATTGTTAACTTTCATCAGTTGTACACTTATAGTGGACATTGTTAACTTTCATCATTTGTACAAGTATAATGGTCATTGTTAGCTTTCATCAGTTGTACACGTATAGTAGACATTGTTACCTTTCATCAGTTGTACACGTATATTGGACATTGTTGCCTTTCATCATTTGTACACGTATAATGTTCATTGTTAGCTTTCATCAGTTGTACACGTATAATGTTCATTGTTAGCTTTCATCAGTTGTACACGTATAGTGGTCATTGTTAGCATTCATCATTTGTACACGTATAGTGGACATTGTTAACTTTCATCAGTTGTACACTTATAGTGGACATTGTTAGCTTTAATCAGTTGTACACGTATAATGGACATGGTTAGCTTTCATCAGTTGTACACGTATAATGTTCATTGTTAGCTTTCATCAGTTGTACACGTATAGTGGACATTGTTAGCATTCATCATTTGTACACGTATAGTGGACATTGTTAACTTTCATCAGTTGTACACTTATAGTGGACATTGTTAACTTTCATCATTTGTACACGTATAATGGTCATTGTTAGCTTTCATCAGTTGTACACGTATAATGTTCATTGTTAGCTTTCATCAGTTGTATACGTATAGTAGACATTGTTACCTTTCATCAGTTGTACACGTATAGTAGACATTGTTAGCTTTCATCAGTTGTACACGTATAGTGGTCATTGTTAACTTTCATCATTTGTACACGTATATTGGACTTTGTTGCCTTTCATCATTTGTACACGTATAATGTTCATTGTTAGCTTTCATCAGATGTACACGTATAGTATACATTGTTACATTTCATCAGTTGTACACGTATAGTGGTCATTGTTAACTTTCATAATTTGTACACGTATATTGGACATTGTTGCCTTTCATCATTTGTACACGTATAATGTTCATTGTTAACTTTCATCAGTTGTACACATATAGTGGACATTGTTAGCTTTCATCAGTTATACACATTTAGGGGACATTCTTAGCTTTCATCAGTTGTACACGTATAGTGGTCATTGTTAGCTTTCATCAGTTGTACACGTATATTGGACATTGTTGCCTTTCATCTGGTGTACGCATATAGTAGATATTCCTTGCCTGAATTTAATTCTAGATTTATATTTACTTCAACTTTATTAGGTTGTAAAAATATATTGAATACTACTTCCCTTGTTTAGTCTCTCCACGTAGAGATTGAAACTAACAGATCTTACTTGATGGTAAATATAATATGAAAGCTAGTTTAATCACACAGCAACATATCGATCTAATATTTTATATAACTTATGTAAAAACTATATTCAAAAAGCTTATTGATAGCTATTGTAATATTTTTGTTGGTTTATGAATATTTGGAAACATACAAACATAGCTATAAATGTAAAAATTTAAATAAATCAAAACACAAACATATTATTTCGTGATTAATTTATGGGTATAACTAATAAGTAGTTGAAATGTCACGCTTACCTACACCATCTTATCTAATTTTACTATTTATAATGACAGGTTATAAAGTTGTCATATAATAGTTTTAACTACAACAACTAGAAATTAAAATATTGTACCACCAATAGCTAAACGTTCTATACAATACAAGTTTTAATCACCACTTAACCTTTAAAATGGGAAAAAAGGTAATTGTTATGCAACTGCTACACATTTAGGTGCTGCTAGTTTTGCCTTTAAATAATGATGAATTCCCTAATAATACAATAATTACACCAAAGGGAAAGAAAGTGGAAATTATTAATCAAAGGTCATATACCTTCATTTGTGTAAAGGAAGAGTGGAAAATAATTGAAGGCAAACAATTTCTGAGCACACGACTGGAATTCCAGCCCCAACCTACCATCACCTGTAAATTAGACTAGACGAGAGAGATTATTTTGTTCACGTCCCCACTGGAGAGGGCTATTATTTTTCTATTCATGGTTTTATAAGATGTTTAATCTAAATATTAAAAGAGTTCAAGCTACTGTCCGGCTGGATTTATTTACCCAAAGGGTCGAATGATCTAAGGCGTCATTCTAACAATAAAATTGGTTGCCAATAACATGGAAGTTAGGGTTAGAATTCCGGTCTGGTGTATCGAGAGGGATTTTGCTCTCAATGGTCGATTTCCACTCCCGCTCTTCGTTAATGCGGGTACAATTCCCTTAAAATTAAACTTTGCTATTCTATAACAAATTAGCGTATTAATTGGTGCACATGCAAATAATCCATAAAAGGTAGTTAGATGGTTGTTGAAAATTAACCTAATGATTTCAATATTTAGATACAAATTTAAAAAATAAAGTTATAAGTACCTAATTAATCTATGTACATGAATGTAAGTACCTAATTATTTTATGTATATGAATGTAAACCACGATTTAATATAAAAGGCAGCATTACTAGCAACTTGAAATAGTAATGTTCTTATTTCTTTTAAACAACTCGCACTGTCTAAATTTGTAAGTAGATTGGTTGTGCATCAAGCCAGTGTCTGTTGTGAAATATAAACCAAAAGAGTGGAAAAGCTGTCGCTTTTACTGGTGAATGAATCATCCCGGCCTTGAGTGACAAGTCTTTCGTCCTTCCTCTTTCACTAATCTGTTACGAACTCATCGAAAGAAAGATAGGTAAAGAGAAGAGGGAATATTTATTTTTACTCCCAAAAGGCGACGAGGTATTTCTACCTGCCCATGTAGCACCCTTAAGGTTGTATAAAGCTTACAAAGAACTAAAGTTTTTCATGTTGCCAAAAAGATACCACCTTGAAATTTGGACCATATGTTCAAAATCATGTACAAACAAATGTGATTTTTTTTAGATTTAAAAAAATCTAGTTGTTTTAATTATCGAATTGAATTTTGAAACTATGCTTAATATTTTATTTCCAAAATATATCATGTTACGTATCAAATGAAAGCTCCTCTATGAGCTTTAAAACGACAACTTGCACAAGTCTGTAGCTCTCATAGATCCCAAGAAAAAAGTTTTTAAAGTTATCATGGGCTTAATAATTTTTGAACTTTTTGATACTTAAAAAATATAAAAAACTCAAATATGGGTGGTCCAAAAAAAAAAAAATTAGGTTAATTTTGTGGTGAGTTACAAACATACAAAAAAGACAATGTCCATGATATCAAGGTTTTGTGCATTGGTTGATTTGACATGGACTGACCTTTCTTTAGTAAACATAAAACATATTTTTTAAATCTAAACTATTATATCTCAAAATATCTAGTGTACAAGATTAACTTTCCCTAATTGCTATAATTTCATACTTATATATTTAATTCATTTACTTTAATTGCTATAGAAAGTAAAAATAAAAACCAAATATGATTAATTTCTGTAACTAATGTAGATTTACATTAAATTGGTTTTTAGCATCAAGTTTTGCTATTTGTTTGGATTATATGCATACTAATTAGGCTAGCGTGTTAAGGAGAAGTAATTTTAATTTATAGGGATGTAACAGCATTTACAAAGAGGTAGAATAAAAACCAGAAAGGGATAAACAGTTTGAGTAAACTCCACCTCAGCATCAATGACAGTCCAGTTTATTTCAGCTAAGTGGTGGAATACACCAATAACAACCCTCCGATCTCTAGACATTGTTGACAATTCTCTGAGCAGAACAAATCAATTCAAACGATGATGAGAATGTATAGTTTACCCTGGAAATATCCTGTGTCCATGTTGTCTATTGGCTCGGGGACAAATGGCGGTAGTGTATTTAGGAGATGGCTCCAGTTGATGCCATCAAACAGTGGCATGCCCTGAACATCATTAGCGTCAGGTCTCGCTTTGGGGTCCAACGTGAGTAGAGCATCAATGGCTGCTTGAGCTCCCCTCGACAGGCCATCCTCTCCCTCGGGCCAGGGAATATCTGGCCATCAAGCAACAGAAAACAGATGAACCCACTTGAAATAAAATCCTTGTCAAATCCCATGTTTAAAAGAATTTGTCTCAAATATTTTATTTTAACGATATTGAATTATTTATTTTAGGCTTACTAGGATTTTGTTTCAAATCAAATGTGTTGAATATTTGACTGTTAAGTTTCTGAATACAATCAATCAACCAATATAATTTGAAAAAATATGTTGTTTATCATTTTATACAAATTTTAGGTTTATCAAAAAGAAAATCTCATCAATAGTACAAACCCCATAAGGGGAAGCATCTAATAAAGATTACACAGTTTTTTTAATCTTAGTGTAAAGGTCGTTTAGTATCTTATAAAAAGGTAACCTAGCTACTTTTTTTAAATTAAAGATATTCTGTGCCACAAACAATTAAAAAACTTTTATTATTAAATCCCCTGCCTTTTCCAGGTTTTAACGATAGCTTAAAAGAAAAATTACCTTATTAAACTCTTTACAGTTTTTTATTGGTGAATGTGAATTTTGTTTTGTTTATTAGATTGATTATATACATGCTACATGTAGCCAATGCATTTTCTTAGCATAGAAAAACCAAATTGATCACTTTTGTTTAAATGTTCAAGTATTTAAATTGTCTGGCAGTTGCTTGTGTTTTGTTTTCCACCACGTAAAATAGTTATTTTAAAATAATCATAATGTGTCACTGCTCTATGAAGTGTTGCTGCAAGGTGGTTACAAATATTGTCTCTTTGTTTCAACCAATAACAAAATGTAGTATAGGATGTACATTGAGAGTAATTATTAATCCATTCTTATATTTCAACTCGGAAAATTTAAAAGAATAATAATGTGTTGTGAGATATGTCTGTTTAAAGGCAAATTGATAATTATATAATTAGTGTTATTATATTGATTCTATATGTTTTACCTCTGCTGAGAATGTTGTTAAACACAGCTTGTGGTGTTTCATCATTGAAAGGGGGAATCCCAGTCATGAACTCAAACAAGCAAACACCAAGTGCCCACCAGTCCACGGCAGATCCTGAACACATTCACAAAAATACAAATATTATACATCTATACAGTCATAAACATATTAATCAATACTTTAGGAAAACCAATATCAATTCAAAATCTTCTATAAAATTGGAAATATTTTTACATAAAACTGAAGAGAAAACTTGTTTTTTTGTTAGTTTTTAACAAAAATAAAGATCAACTTACAAAAGTTACAATGTTTCCAAATATTACTTAGGTTTGGTTGATTAAAATAGTTTAAGGTCATATTGCTCTCACTTAGAATAAAAGTTAATCCAAATTGAACTTCATAAAAAATATGGAGAAGATGAACCACACCTAACTAATCCCTTAAAAATGTAAGTTTACTGACGCTTTTAGTATTTCTAGCCCCCTAGCAAGTTTTGATCTTCAAACCAGAGTTTGTTAGACAGTTATAAGACATCATAATCAATAACAATGCCAGGATTCAACAAAATCAAAAAATGTAATATTAAGAAGTGTTATTTGAAATGTTGAATTAACATGGACCGACAATGTTGTTTATTTTGGTCTCTGGTGCTTTATTGTGAGTACAAAGCTATGTGTGGTTATATTGGTCTCTGGTGCTTTATTGTGAGTACAAAGCTATGTGTGGTTATATTGGTCTCTGGTGCTTTATTGTGAGTACAAAGCTATGTGTGGTTATATTGTTCTCTGGTGCTTTATTGTGAGTACAAAGCTATGTGTGGTTATATTGGTCTCTGGTGCTTTATTGTGAGTACAAAGCTATGTGTGGTTATATTGGTCTCTGGTGCTTTATTGTGAGTACAAAGCTATATGTGGTTATATTGTTCTCTGGTGCTTTATTGTGAGTACAAAGCTATGTGTGGTTATATTGGTCTCTGGTGCTTTATTGTGAGTACAAAGCTATGTGTGGTTATATTGGTCTCTGGTGCTTTATTGTGAGTACAAAGCTATGTGTGGTTATATTGTTCTCTGGTGCTTTATTGTGAGTACAAAGCTATGTGTGGTTATATTGTTATCTGGTGCTTTATTGTGAGTACAAAGCTATGTGTGGTTATATTGGTCTCTGGTGCTTTATTGTGAGTACAAAGCTATGTGTGGTTATATTGTTCTCTGGTGCTTTATTGTGAGTACAAAGCTATGTGTGGTTATAATGGTCTCTGGTGCTTTATTGTGAGTACAAAGCTATATGTGGTTATATTGGTCTCTGGTGCTTTATTGTGAGTACAAAGCTGTGTGGTTATATTGGTCTCTGGTGATTTATTGTGAGTACAAAGCTGTGTGGTTATATTGGTCTCTGGTGATTTATTGTTGAAAAATACCCTTACATCTATTTATAAAAAATGTACTTAATGTTGTGTGTTTATTAAAGGTAATTTTAGACTGTGTAACTCAAAGTAGATTACAATTAGTATTTTTAACATAAATATAGCTAAGTGTGTGTGTTGTGAGAATGTGCTGCAACTTACATTGACAACATGAAAACTATATTGGGATTCTGCTATGAAGAAACATTGAGTTGATATTATCTACTAAAGTGAGAGCTTCAGATCACACCAATTGACACACAACTGTATTAGAATGGTTTTATTACATTTTGTAGATTTCTTCCTACTAATAAATGACACAGTGTAATATTATATACCAAGAGAGTGAAGAGAATCAACAGTGAATCAACTATTGAGTTGGCAATTACATTTATTTTTGAAGGGTTCTTTGAATCTTGGAATTCTCAAAGATACTTAAAAATATGGAGATTAAAAAAAAATTAAATTCAAATTATTATTTTTTTAAACTTGTATTTTGGTAATTTTATTTAGAGCTGTAGTGGCTGTTAGTGTCATTGCCCAACTTAACTATTGGATAAACATAACCACCAGAAAACATGTCATCAATCTACTACTTAAGTTAATAGTGAAAAAAATAAATTCAACCTTTCCAATTCCTAATCTATTAGCGTAATTAGTGCTTAATCGACCTTCAAAAGACCAAGAGCTTACAGTCCCAAGACCTTCAAAAGACCAAGAGCTTACAGTCCCACGGCCATCAAGAGACCATGAGATTACAGCCCCAAGACCTTCAAGAGAGCATGAGATTACAGTCTTAAGACCTTCAAGAGAGCATGAGATTACAGTCTCAAGACCTTCAAAAGACCAAGAGCTTACAGTCCCACGGCCTTCAAGAGACCATGAGATTACAGCCCCAAGACCTTCAAGAGACCAAGAGTTTACAGTCTCAAGACCTTCAAGAGAGCATGAGATTACAGTCTCAAGACCTTCAAAAGACCAAGAGCTTACAGTCCCACGGCCTTCAAGAGACCATGAGATTACAGCCCCAAGACCTTCAAGAGACCAAGAGTTTACAGCCCCAAGACCTTCAAGAGAGCAAGAGCTTACAGCCCCAAGACCTTCAAGAGACCATGAGATTACAGTCCCACGGCCTTCAAAAGACCAAGAGCTTACAGTCCCAAGACCTTCAAAAGACCAAGAGCTTACAGTCCCACGGCCATCAAGAGACCATGAGATTACAGCCCCAAGACCTTCAAGAGAGCATGAGATTACAGTCTTAAGACCTTCAAGAGAGCATGAGATTACAGTCTCAAGACCTTCAAAAGACCAAGAGCTTACAGTCCCACGGCCTTCAAGAGACCATGAGATTACAGCCCCAAGACCTTCAAGAGACCAAGAGTTTACAGTCTCAAGACCTTCAAGAGAGCATGAGATTACAGTCTCAAGACCTTCAAAAGACCAAGAGCTTACAGTCCCACGGCCTTCAAGAGACCATGAGATTACAGCCCCAAGACCTTCAAGAGACCAAGAGTTTACAGCCCCAAGACCTTCAAGAGAGCAAGAGCTTACAGCCCCAAGACCTTCAAGAGACCATGAGATTACAGTCCCAAGACCTTCAAGAGAGCAAGAGCTTACAGCCCCAAGACCTTCAAGAGACCAAGAGTTTACAGTCCCACGGCCTTCAAGAAACCAAGAGTTTACAGTCCCACGGCCTTCAAGAGACCAAGAGTTTACAGCCCCAAGACCTTCAAGAGAGCAAGAGCTTACAGCCCCAAGACCTTCAAGAGACCATGAGATTACAGTCCCAAGACTTTCAAGAGAGCAAGAGTTTACAGCCCCAAGACCTTCAAGAGAGCAAGAGCTTACAGTCCCAAGACCTTCAAGAGACCATGAGATTACAGCCCCAAGACCTTCAAGAGACCAAGAGCTTACAGCCCCAAGACCTTCAAGAGAGCAAGAGCTTAAAGTCCCAAGACCTTCAAGAGACCAAGAGTTTACAGCCCCAAGACCTTCAAGAGAGCAAGAGCTTACAGCCCCAAGACCTTCAAGAGACCATGAGATTACAGTCCCAAGACCTTCAAGAGAGCAAGAGTTTACAGCCCCAAGACCTTCAAGAGGCCAAGAGTTTACAGTCCCAAAACCTTCAAGAGACCATGAGATTACAGTCCCAAGACCTTCAAGAGAGCAAGAGCTTACAGCCCCAAGACCTTCAAGAGACCATGAGATTACAGTCTCAAGACCTCCAAGAGACCAAGAGTTTACAGCCCAAGACCTTCAAGAGAACATGAGATTACAGTCTCAAGACCTTCAAGAGACCAAGAGTTTACAGTCCCACGGCCTTCAAGAGACCAAGAGTTTACAGTCCCACGGCCTTCAAGAGACCAAGAGCTTACAGCCCAAGACCTTCAAGAGACCATGAGATTACAGTCCCAAGACCTTCAAGAGACCATGAGATTACAGTCCCAAGACCTTCAAGAGAGCAAGAGCTTATAGTCCCAGGGCCTTAAAGAGAGCAAGAGCTTATAGTCCCAGGGCCTTAAAGAGAACAAGAGCTTACAGTCCCAGGCCCTTTAACCTTTTGAGTTCCAACGTCGCTCAGAGCGATGCGTGAAATATTTTCTAAAATTGCCAGCGTCGCTCACAGCAATTCTATGTTTTTGAGCTCTTAGTTCAGAATTAAGTCAACAGATAGGTTAGATTTTATTTCCACTGCATTCTCGTACGTTCAAGCTAGTTTTATTTGTCTTTGCACTTACTATAAGTTGTGTCTTTGTTTGTGAACATGGCTACTAAGAGGAAATACAGAAATACTTGCAATATTTATTGATAGCTCAAGCAAGAGTGATCAATTTGTGAATGAAGCTGAACAGGAATTATATTCAAGTGAAAGATTGGAACGAGGAGGAGTGGCAGCTGACCTTGATAACGTGAGAGTGAATACGAGTGATTCCTAAAGGGATGAAATAAATCTTTAAGATCAGGATAATCCACCCCAACCTCTTCATATTTATGCAAAAGTACCAGGTTTGAAGTCGACTCCCCTTCTGATTCTGAGCTAATTATTTAATTTATACTTTATTTTACTATAACCCTGCTAAAGTTGATGGTCACTGAAACAGCCCAATTTTAGTGTAAAATCTAAAGTTACTTTTTTTTTTACTTTTTTTGTAAATCTTGTTATTTACTTATTTTATTATCTTCTTTTCAGTGATTTAGTCTATTTAAATTTTCAAACAATAATTTTTTTTTTTAATATCTTGGCTAGTGATTTTGTTCTTATATTCAAATATTAAAAAGGTGTATGTATAATTATATAATCAGATTGGCAAGCATGTTAGTTAGTTGATGTAAAAATTTGAATGAAAGAAGTTCAAAGACTAATACGTAGAGACATGCAAAAGGTGAGGTTATTTTTCTCAAAAAGTGGTGTTATTATAATAATGTATGTAAATTCAAGTCGAATTAGTATTCGAAAAAATAAAACTGGCATAAAACTGTCTACATTTTTCATTCACATTGTGAATTTAACTATTTATCAAAATATTCAAAGAAAAATTAAATATAAATATGCATAAAACATTTCAAACTTAGTAATATCAAACTCGATATTTCAATATCATTACCTTAAAGTCTTACCAATAGCAATAACAAAATAATCGATTATCAACTTAGGTTTAGACCAAACAATAATAACACTTAAACATGTCGTCATAGCAGACTAAACTACTATTAAATAAAAAGAGGGGAATAAAATTTAAGAAAATATAATTTTGCCTGTAGCAAGGTCCATATATATTAATGTCCTTGCTTGGACCTATCATGAAATCTATTAAAGGCTGTAAACAAAGAATCAAAATTTAGGTATTGTAATGTGTAAAAGTATTTAGTTTAAAAATGAGGTGGCCCAATGGCTAGATAATTTAAAATTTAAAATTATCTAACCATTGGGCCACCTCATTTTTAAACATTTTACATTACCTATAGGTTATTCCCACCTTCTGTTGTTTCTATTAAACTTCTATAACCTATTTCTAACCCTTGTTTCACAAGGTTCTCTAAATATTAAAATGTGTAAAAGTAGAAATTGTGATTTTTAATGGTAACCTCAGATAAAAAAAAAAGCTTAAATACCCTGAAAACACTAATTTTTACTATGATCCATTTTATACCTATAAAATAAGTAAAAACTGATACTATTCATATGAATGCCAGCCCCAGTGTTACTGCACTGAAAATTATATTGCATGATGTGGTATTTGCCAAGTTAAAAAGAAATTGTGTTTACTTAGAAAATAAAGAAGCTTAAATTTGTGTTATTTGCATGAAAACAGTAGAATTCATGTAGAAATTCATTTTATCGCAAATGTGAATTTTGTATATTCCTACTAATAAGTTATTAAAATCTTGCATTTTTCATCAAAACGGATTGGCACTTTTAGAATATTTTTTGTCATTTTGCTTGGCACTCAAAGGGTTACGAACGTTCCTGCGACACCAGTCCTATCCCTACTTTTAATATTAACTTTATATTTATAGCTCATACTGGACTCGTACTGGATAGACAAAAAGAAAAGTGAATTATTTCTTTACTTGATAAAGAATCGATTGATGACACTAATGACGATTTAGAGGGTAGTGAAAGTGATGTAGGTATTGTCCCAGAGGAAGAAATGGGATGATCTTGTCTATAGTACTAACCGAACAAAATGATGGCGACAGTGAGTATTCACTGTACACTGTACATTAGTCGAATATACACAGTTTGTTCACACACGAGAGCACAGCATTGTTGTCAAGTATCTTCCAGGTTGACACACCATTGAACACCTTTTTTTTAAAGACAATGTCCATAGTTAGAGAGATGGAAAACACACCAATCTAATGGATATTAGAGCACCGATAGGTCCATTATAATATTCCTGCTTTTGAAATCGTCTCACTTATACATAAATGAGTTGTGGAGCAATGATGCAACGGGTGTGCTGATTCTTTATGCCGCCATGTTACGAAAGAGATGACAAGCCTGCCCATGGTATCTGAATTGCTACTGACAAACTAACTCCTGTGCCAGAAATGTTTGAAAAGTTAGTTAAATCTTTCAAAAACATTATTATGTAATTGAATACTGTGCAGTTGACAAAATGCTATGAGCATTCTGATAATGTTAATTTATACAGTACATCATAACTAAGACTGCCAAATATGGTACAAAGTTTTAACATTATATTCTCAAAATGGAAATTTATGTTGTAAACCAACCGGCTGGTCCCTGGACATGATAGCTGGTTTACAAGTGTTCCAGAACTCTTGAACATTATCTTACTACAGTGGTTACCATCAGTAAAAACAAGAGGGAGTAAAAGCCTGATTTTGGTCAGAAGAACAATTTTAAAAATTCAAACATGTATATTTGCGACCAACACTAATAATATTTTACTATAATATTTGTGTAATTTAATAGGTAATGATTAGAAATGGGACAATACCAGTTTTTCCAATTCTCGATTCTGATACTTAAATTTTTACCTCGATTTCTCGATAGTCGATTCTTACTTGAAAAGGCCTGAAATGAAGTGGAAACGGCCATATTGGTTTAAGAAAATATTTTATTTAGGTTAATAGATTAATATATTTTTAGAGAATATGCAACCTACAGGAGAGTAGGTTGCAATAATTTGGTTTAAAGTTTAGTATACATTTATATTTTTAAACTAAAATATGATGGATATATTTACATAATGGTGGAAATGCATTTTAAAACTATTTGTCATTTTGTAGCAATTTTACTGAATAATTAAAAAAGGTAAAACCAATATGGCTTCCGTGATAGGTGAACCTTTTTTACCAATTTTATTTTATTCTGAAAATTTTAGTAAACGTCTATTAAATATTAACTAGACTTTGAAAACATTTTTGCCTTTACAAATAAGTTAAGATTTTAATTTTGACTTTGAAATTTTGAAATAAACTTTACCTTTAATATTATTTAATTTGTGACAGCAAATTTGTAAAACAATAATTCTATATTTCTTAACAAAGGGTTGGTATATGTTAATATGGAGGTTTGTTTGTGTTTTTTCTTGAATGCATTATGCTAATACAGTAATTATGTTTACATATTGAAGCAAAGCATCAATTTTCAGGTTTTCATATTTTGTCAATGCTTTTATAAGTTTTACTATACAAATATATGGAATAATTAACAACAAAAAAAGCCTTATGAATAGCCTTTAACAGTTGATATTCATTAATCTCTTAACAAAGCATTCACAATCATTTGCCCGTATCTTTAGGAATCGAAGCATCAAGAATTGAGGTATTTTATTGATTCTCGATACCCTTAAGAATCGATAGATAGATAGAGGAATCAAATTACCTGTCTCTAGTATTGATCATACACCGTATTTACCTGAATATAAGATTAGGATTATTTTCAGTTTTTGACCTTGAAAAGTTGGGGGTTGTCTTATATTCGCGCGGGAAGAAAAATGTTGGTGTAAGGTCAACATTTGTATGTTGTATAATACTGATATACAGGTATATGTTTATTTTACAAATAAAAGGCATGTACTTGTTTACATTCTAACAGAAACCAGCATTTTTTGTTTTAACAGATATTCACATAGTTAAATATTTTATGTGTGTTGTGTCAACAATTACAAAACAATTGAAGGCGATGATGACTGACAAAGTTTTTTGGTGTGTTTTAAACTATTTTTATATTAAAACACAATATTTTATAATACTATTATAATAATTGATTCGTACATGTGCTGATGTTGTTACTCAGAATAAAATATGCATTGCAGCAATGAAAATTTAATCAATGTACAGCATATGAATAATATTTATTGATAGCATTATTTTAATTTTTATTGTTGGTGACTAAATATTAACCAATCTAAAAATTAATAAAAAGCTTTTCCTCTAATTTCAAGTTCTCAAAATAAGTATCGTCTTATTTTCAAGTTGTCTTATATTCGGGTGAATACGGTATATCAAAAGTGAGAGCTGCAGATAACATTACTGGATCCGTGCATATACTGAAATTGTTTTAGTAACTTAAGTAACTACCAAAATCAGCCTATATCTGCCTGCTTCAAAACTAGCAAAGAACGGGAAATAAATAATAATAATAATAATAATAATATTAATATTTAGCACTGCGTCTTAGTTCGGGTTATACACTTTAAGTACTAATTACGCTAATGGATTAGGAATTGAGAAGTGAACCCGCATTTGCATGGAGGGAGAGTGGAAAACCATTTAGGAAAAACCACCCCCAGTTCAACAGACCGAGATTCGAACCTCAATCTCCCTGTCCTCAGCAGTTGAGCTCAACACGACAAGCGCCACCGAGGCGGGTAACGGGAAGTAAAATCTTCATTATTTGGCTTTGGGAAAAACCTCGCCCCTCTTGTTTCCCAGTTCCATCATAACAACAGCAATGATCTAGAGTCTGTTGACGAGAAGAAACCTGAGGTGATCAATCACCTTTCTATAACAGAATTAAGGCGGAGATGACATGTGGATGAGATGTCCAGAAAATCAAACAAATGGCCTTTCACTGGTTTCTTTTCAGCTTTTGAACTTTGTAGCGATCAACGCCAAAGATACAACTTTTTAAGTTATAAAATAGTTTTCATGTGTGATATATTGACACTATTAGTGCAAAGACAAATAAAACTAGCTTGAACAAACGAGAATGTAGTGGAAATAAAATATACTCTCTCTGTTGACTTAATACTGAACTAAGAGCTCAAAAACATGGGCTTGCTGTGAGCGATGCTGGCAGTTTTAGAAAATATTTCGTGCATCACTCTGAGCACTGAGTCAATCAATTTCTAAACTGTTTTCAATCAAAAACATTTTGAGAACCCTATGGTTAAGACCAATTCACAGCAATTGATCAACTTAATCAATGACTAAAAAACAAAATAATATATAAAGACAAAAATTTTGTTTTGTTTTTTAAACAATTATAATTTATTTTTTATTTTCAACATAAAAATTATACATATCTGTATTTATTTTTTTGTCACAGCATCTTACTGACCTTTCGAGTTACACAAATAATTATGCTAATGTCATAGGAAATAGGAAGGTTTAATTTAAATGAAGTGTAGCTACATAAGTAAAAGGGAGAGTGGAAAACAATTTTAAAAATACCCTACCTCTGCAGTTCAGTTTATTTCTTTGACCACCGAAACGGGTGTAAATAATATCCAGGGAAAGAGGCTGGGGATTGGAGCTGGGCAAGAAAGAACAGGAGAATGTTATTTTGAATAGTAATTAATAATTTACTAATTGGTTTACACTTTAGTAATATTAAAGTTATTTCGGCCACATTGTAATGTTAAAATAAAAACATAGTGAATGGAATATTTTTTTTTAATGCAAGTAAATCTTGAAATAAACATGTATTTTTAAATAACATTATATTGCAAGTTCTCTGTGTGTTCACAAAACCTAAATTTTGTCTGATGTTAGAACATCAAGTATGCAGAGACTATTTGTGAATCAAAAGTTCTTTGAAAGTGTAGTAAAAAAAGAGGATGCATTGTTTTATTTCAAACCATATTTATATGAACGTAAGTTTGCATGTCCAGTTTTATAGCAGGTATAATCCCATGAAGAAAACTGGTATTTTTAGATTACATTTTGATTAAGTGATTGTATGACACACAAACGTTATTTGCATGGCTCCAGTACATTTGGAGGATGATGAAATTAAGTAAAAGATCATGAATAACTCAATAGTAAGCAGTTGGTTTGTAAAGGTTCAAATCCCACCTTGGGTGTAATTTTTCTGAATGTGTAATGAGTGTATCAGTTTTAAATGCCGAGAAATGGCTCAATACATACATATTTTGATGGAGGAATGAGGAATGAGGAATGAGGAAAGGAGAGGAAGGAGACTCACGCTCACCGTGGTCCTGCTGCAGCAGAAGTTCGGGCGCTAGATAGTCGGGTGTGCCAAGGATGCGATGGTCGCTTGCCTTTTTACCTCGACGCAGTGATTTGGGTGTCCGGAATGGCGTGTGGGGGGTGGTAATAGGACTAAACATCGGTTTCTCCTGCAAACACAATACCAGTGGTGAGGTGTATAAAATAGAAAATAAACAGCAAAAAGCTGGGAAATGGTTTTGGGAGTTATTATCACACTCGTGCAGGGTCTGAGTTACCACTGAATTATACCAGGGACGGCCCTCCAAATCTTAAAGATATTTGAGGAGTCGAGAAAGTTTGGATTTGACACTTAGATCCTTAAAAATAAATATTTCAATTTTTCAATTGAAATTTGTTTTAAACCTCTAATACTGCTTATTGGCAGTTTAGAACCCATTATAATTATAGTATGAACTCAACAACCAGGCCCCAGACCAGTAATTTAACACTTAACTGAATGTGTGAATAATATAATGAATGTATTCTAAGAAAGAATGTTAACATTTAGTTATTATTTCTCTTTTCTATTAATGTATTATATTTCCTCTTATGTTTATAATTTATTCCAAGATTTGGTTTTGTAAACTAGTAGATTCGACCCAACTTTTAAAAAGATATACCAAATTCAGTTTTTGTCAATATTACCTTTTTTGTTAGTTTTATAATATACAGATTTATTACCAACACTAAACAGTATTAAAATTTCTAAATAATGTTCCTAGCCATGTTTTCTGTATAAAGGATGGTTTCAAAACTATAAGTCTGAAAAGTATAGTTTTTTCACATAACTGTACAAAATAAAGGTTTTGCTTTATCATATACTTGGGATCTGAGAGCTTGGGTTTTTTCATTTGAGTCAAATTCGAGTCGAGTATTTCTAAAAGCTTCCAAGTTTGAGTTGAATTTGAGTATATTCATAATTTTAATATGTTAGGAGTATATATTTGTTTATTTTAAATGTAAATATCACATTTTTAAAATTTGAGATTTAAAAGATATATTAAAACACATGTTCTTAAAATATGAATGACACTCATTTTCTAAAATATAAATATTTTTGGAAAAAAAGTTTAGAAATATAAGTTTTTAAATTAGAAATAACGTTTAAAAAAACAAAATTTAAAAATATAGAGCCTAGAAGAAAAAGTAATTAAAATGGTTTAAACTCTCATGTCTTTGAGGACATTAAAATTACACTAGCAAATTATTATAAAAAAAGAGGAAAAAATGAATAATTGTAGATGGCTTGAAAATGTATATTACAGTGTAGAAACACTGTACAATAATGTAAAGTAAGTGATAGTGAAGGAAGCCAACCTGAAAGGATAGTTAGGATAGGCCTAAATATAAACAAACCACTTCTTTCTTAAATGTTTACACTTCCCACTTCTTAAAACTTCCAAAGTTGCACATTGTTTTGAATTTTCACGAATATTACTTTTTCATTAATGTCTCTTCATATGAAAAATAAATATTTCCTAAAATTCAAAACAATGTGCAACTTTGGAAGTTTAAAGAAGTGGGAAGTGTAAAAGTGTAAGAATAAATAGAGAAGTGTGTTTGTTTGTATCTAGACCTAACCTAATTATTCTTTCAGGTTGACTTCCTTCCTATCACTTTACATTATTGTAGAGTGTTTCTACACTGTTTGTTAAAAAGTTAGTAAGATTCACGTTTTACTAAGCTAATATTCCCAAAAATATGCTTCGGTACCTTAATTTACCCTATAATAAAATGTAAGAATCATAAAGAGTTATAAATTTGATGTGTTTCATATTTTGTTTATTATTCCTTAATGTAATCATGCATGATCACATCTTCTGTTCCATTTCCATTCCTTCTTGCACAGTTGCACATGCATGCTGTACAGGATCTCGTTAGACATGATATTGTTGAGAAATTCAGTTCAATTCAATTTTTAATGATAGTAAAAGTTGATGCTCATACTTTAAAATTAAAAATAATATGATTAAAACAATAGCAAACAATATGAAATAGTAAGTGCTTTTTTAATATAAATGTGGTAAGTTTGGTAAAATATGTATTGCAATAAATAAGATCAACATTGAGCTCAGACAGATTAACCAACATAATTCTATAACTAAATAGTAACTAAACTAGAGATAGTTTTGTAGCTAAACATAGTACAAATTTTAAATATCTTAAGTTTGAAAACATTCAATATAATATAGTCTTGATATTACATTTTAATTTAACATAAATATTACTTTAGAAAGGGACAAGGTAAAAATAGTAAAAAGAATCATTCAATTATTTAGTAATCTTCTTAGCTATTTTTATTTTCATTGCTTTGTCATGGCAATACAAGTGAACAATTTCAATCAATTAAAGTTAAGACTTAGATAGAATGCTCTGGAAAAAAACTATAACAAAATATAGAAAAATGGTGATTTAATGAATTAGACATTTTCAATATTGGTGGATTTATTAAGTGAAATTAAAATTCAAAAGATTGATTATAATTTGCTTTTAATGAACAACAAATTGTCAAATATGAAAATTTTAAATAGATTAATATAGCATCATCAACAGAATTAAAACATAAAGTTAAAAACAAGTCTAAAATACAAGTATTACATGTTAAAAATCAAGGATAATTCACAATGGACGACAATACTAAATAAATGTACCAGTTGAAAGTATTTTAAAAGCTCTATTACATAATTAATGTGAAAATTGATATTAATTTTAACAATTTGTTAAGTAACCAAATGATTTATAAGTGGAAATGCTGATATCTCAATTAAATAGCCTATGCTTATTATTCTGTTTTAAAAATTGATTATAAGTATATCAGGTGAAACTTTCAATCTTGAGCTTAAAGGACGAGCTCAAAATCAGAGTACTCGCAGAGCCCTAACATATATATTTTCTATGTAACATCATTTTTGTTTCCAGCCTATGATCTGGGTCAGTTTTTTATTCAAACCATATATTTTCCACTACCGGCCTGTTAGGCCTGTCGTAGCTTCATATGCCTTGTAATCTATCTTAAGACTAGGACAGGCACAACATCCAGTCCCCAGTCGTTAATTCATCACTGTGAAAGGGTAAACTCACATTTCACCAATGATACAATTTTTAGCTATTCTGGGAATCGAACCCGAGACCCTTAGCTCAGTAAAAAAAACATGCTGCCGACTGAACTAATGTTCCATATTCTTAGAGGTTACCAAAAGATCCAAAGATTATAATCACGAACTCACCAAAGCTTCATCTACAGTTGTTCCAATGTTGGTAGAACAAGGTAGCTCAAAGCGAGTTGTCTTTACAATAGGAAGTTCCTTGCGACGACTCTGAGTGGATATTGGTGTGGAAAACATAGGTTTGTCCTCTTCAGAGCGTACTTTCAGCACACCCTTTAGAGGGCTGGTGATGCCTGGGGAAGGCCTGTCATCCTTTCTTTGACAGGTGTGTCCAACAGATTACCACTAATGTCCATCAAAACTACTTCTTGGGTGAGGCCGCTGCTGCTCACTGTGGCCAGACTCCTTTTACGCTAAAGAAAACAAATGATTAAATGTATATTAAAAATAATTTAAACATAAGTTCACTAAAGATATGATAGAACCAATCAATCCAACTTTGAGGACTGCTACACTGTCAAGGTGTTAAAATCATTTAACAAGACACTATTTAATATGTCTCAGTAAGAAGATGGGAACTGGCACATCAATGGATCACAAAGTCTAGAAAACCACCCAACCTAAATATTTGCTAGTTTCAACACACAGGCCCAGCACCACCTAACATCAGAGAATTTTAAACACACAAGAGAAGTTTTCATTCATACCAATATAGTTGGCATCACTGAAGGCAACATCCTGTTTGGTCGAATTACTACTACTTCCTGAGGAAAATAATATAATGGCATCGAAATATCAATATGTGTGTAAATATGTGTGCTATTTGTGCTATACCATTTTCTAATTCTCAATTTATTTATTAGCAATTATTTTATTTTTAGAAATAATAAAAAAGCCATATATATTAGGGCTGGGAAGATCAGGCAGATGATGGTCATATGTTGCCCAACCTTTGGGGGTTTCCACAATATTATATGCTGTGCTGCCATAGTCCAGTCTTGATCAAGAAACAGTCAACAACAGTATCTAAG
Source organism: Timema cristinae (assembly GCA_039000515.1). Lineage (NCBI taxonomy): Eukaryota > Metazoa > Arthropoda > Insecta > Phasmatodea > Timematidae > Timema > Timema cristinae. Next base: position 3,699,184 of record JBCFYV010000024.1, read on the forward strand.
TGACCATGATCAACCTCTAGTCATGTTGCCATAGTCCAGTCTTGATCAAGAAACAGTCAACAACAGTATCTAAGTGACCATGATCAACCTCTAGCCATTCTGCCATAGCCCAGTCTTGATCAAGAAACAGTCAACAACAGTATCTAAGTGACCATGATCAACCTCTAGCCATTCTGCCATAGCCAGTCTTGATCAAGAAACAGTCAACAACAGTATCTAAGTGACCATGATCAACCTCTAGCCATGATGCCATAGTCCAGTCTTGATCAAGAAACAGTCAACAACAGTATCTAAGTGACCATGATCAACCTCTAGTCATGCTGCCATAGTCCAGTCTTGATCAAGAAACAGTCAACAACAGTATCTAAGTGACCATGATCAACCTCTAGCCATGCTGCCATAGTCCAGTCTTGATCAAGAAACAGTCAACAACAGTATCTAAGTGACCATGATCAACCTCTAGCCATGATGCCATAGTCCAGTCTTGATCAAGAAACAGTCAACAACAGTATCTAAGTGACCATGATCAACCTCTAGTCATGCTGCCATAGTCCAGTCTTGATCAATAAACAGACAACAACAGTATCTAAGTGACCATGATCAACCTCTAGCCATGCTGCCATAGTCCAGTCTTGTTCAAGAAACAGACAACAACAGTATCTAAGTGACCATGATCAACCTCTAGTCATGTCTCAATAGTCCAGTCTTGATCAAGAAACAGTCAACAACAGTATCTAAGTGACCATGATCAACCTCTAGCCATTCTGCCATAGCCCAGTCTTGATCAAGAAACAGTCAACAACAGTATCTAAGTGACCATGATCAACCTCTAGTCATGCTGCCATAGCCAGTCTTGATCAAGAAACAGACAACAACAGTATCTAAGTGACCATGATCAACCTCTAGTCATGTCTCAATAGTCCAGTCTTGATCAAGAAACAGTCACCAACAATATCTAAGTGACCATGATCAACTTCTAGCCATGCTGCCATAGTCCAGTCTTGATCAAGAAACAGTCAACAACAGTATCTAAGTGACCATGATCAACCTCTAGCCATTCTGCCATAGCCCAGTCTTGATCAAGAAACAGTCAACAACAGTATCTAAGTGACCATGATCAACCTCTAGTCATGCTGCCATAGCCCAGTCTTGATCAAGAAACAGACAACAACAGTATCTAAGTGACCATGATCAACCTCTAGTCATGTCTCAATAGTCCAGTCTTGTTCAAGAAACAGTCAACACAGTATCTAAGTGACCATGATCAACCTCTAGTCATGCTGCCATAGCCCAGTCTTGATCAAGAAACAGACAACAACAGTATCTAAGTGACCATGATCAACCTCTAGCCATGATGCCATAGTCCAGTCTTGATCAAGAAACAGTCAACAACAGTATCTAAGTGACCATGATCTACCTCGAACCATGCCCTTTTACCCTTTTTTCAATGTTTAATTTAAAACACACCGTTTTTCCTTAATTTTCTATTATTCAAGTATATTTATATTTCCTCTTATGTTCGTAATTCAAGCCAAGATTTGTATTTGTAAAATGGTGGATTTGACCCAGGTCAAGGATGCTTACCTTGATCCCTCCATGTAGGGAGTTGGGTCTCTTGAAGTTCTTGGTGCGGCTGAGCGGAGACGTCACATCCGTGTTGTCACTGCTGCAACACGTGTGATAGCTATCTCCTGACTCTGATATCTCACAGTCACACGGAAGTGCCAAGTTGTTGTCTGTCGACAAGAAGGGTGTCACGCCAGAGAGATGACTGTCAGAGCTGGTGTTGTGATAAGGAGAGCAATCCACTGCCCCTCCATCTAAAGTGCTCAACAGTGGTTTCGCACTCACACGGGGAACCGCTGCTGTGGAAAACATTGACAAAAACATGTGCATTAGAGTGATGGGAGATAGCAGATGTAGGAGTGATAAGAGATAACAGAGGGAGGAGTGATAGGATATAACAAAGGGAAGAGTGATAGGTGATAACAGAGAGAGGAGTGATAGGAGATGACAGAGGGAGGAGTTATAGGTGATAACAGAGAGAGGAGTGATAGGAGATAACAGAGGGATGAGTGATATGAGATAACAGAGGGAGGAGTGATAGGTGATAACAAAGAGAGGTTTGATAGGAGATAACAGAGGGAGGAGTGATAGGAGATAACAGAGGGAGGAGTGATAGGAGATAACAGAGGGAGGAGTAATAGGTGATAACAGAGAGAGGATTGATAGGAGATAACAGAGGGAGGAGTTATAGGTGATAACAGATAGAGGAGTGATATGAGATAACAGAGGGAGGAGTAATAGGTGATAACAGAGAGAGGATTGATAGGAGATAACAGAGGGAGGAGTTATAGGTGATAACAGAGGATTGTGTGACGGTGAATAGTCACACTTGGGAACTAAAATAATAAGCATGTATGTCTTTCACCAAAAACCAGTTTTCTTTAAACTAAACAATTAAAAAAAGTAACATGAATTACCTAACTCATGAGTGACTGTTAGAGGATTGAAGCAAAACATTTCACTTGTTTTTTTTAGTTGAGTGTTCCACAAACTAAGTTTACAGTACACTTAAAAAGACTAAGTTTTTTTGCGGCGCAAAGTTTTAGTTTCAGTACTCACCATGGCACCAGAAAATGGATTATGCACCCACTCCAACACTTGTACTATTATACTTAGAAAAGTATATACTAATTTTTTCTTGACGTAACTTCAAAGTTCTAATTATTAAAGGTTAAAAGTATTTTTCTGTGCTTGCTTCTTTGACATTTGAAAACATTTTGTTCAAACCATTAATAATTACGTAGTAAACGGTAACTTGGTGCTAAAGCTTTTGATTTTGTCAGATGTATTTTAAATCCTAGTAAGCAATACACAGCTGCCGCTAGCACCAACTTGGTTCATGTTCTTACTGAACCACACACCTTATTTGATGCCGTACGAACAAAGTGTGGAACACCGCTTTAGATACCGGCAAGAAATATACATGATAGAAGCTCGTATCATCCTCAAGATGCTATATCCACAGAATATCTTATAGTGTTGCTAGCTTTAGATACCGGCAAGAGATGTACATGATAGAAGCTCGAATCATCCTCAAGATGCTATATCCACAGAATATCTTATAGTGTTGCTAGCTTTAGATACCGGCAAGAGATGTACATGATAGAAGCTCGAATCATCCTCAAGATGCTATATCCACAGAATATCTTATAGTGTTGCTAGCTTTAGATACCGACACAGAAATAACATGATAGAAGCTCGTATCATCCTCAAGATGCTATATCCACAGAATATCTTATAGGTTGCTAGCTTTAAGATACCGCAAGAGATGTACATGAAAGAAGCTCGAATCATCCTCAAGATGCTATATCCACAGAATATCTTATAGTGTTGCTAGCTTTAGATACCGGCAAGAGATGTACATGAAGAAGCTCGAATCATCTCAAGATGCTAATAACCACAAATATCTTATAGTGTTCTAGCTTTAGATACCGACAAGAAATATACATGATAGAAGCTCGTATCATCCTCAAGAATGCTATAATCCACAGAATATCTTATAGTGTTGCTAAGCTTTAGATTGTCATGGACATCAGCAGAAGAGCTCACAGGCCTGTGGCCGTGCCGAGGTTGTGAACGCAGGCAAAATACTGATGATCAGCTATATCGTATGGAAACGTTCACTATCTATGTCAAGTGTAAGGGCAGAAGAATTGCACCAAATCAAGAATATTTACCACAAAGTTGGAAAATGCTGCATTCAGCGCTTTATTTTGGGAGGGAGGGGGTCTAATTAGGAGACTAGTTTTTCTCCATTGTGCAAGGTATGCGTTCGTCAAAACATTGAAAAAAGATGTCAAAACCAAATTAATTGTCATTATATTTTCTTATTTTAGTTTTACAGTAAAATGAGTTATTAATGATACTAAACCAAAATTAAATTCTCTATAAATAAATGTATAAGTACAGTATTTCTTACAATGGATTGTTTCGAAACCATAGATTTTACTTTTAGTGTAGAGTCTTACTATTCATTTGAGATATATGCCCATGTCCTAATTACACCAATGGGTTAGGAATGAAGAAGGTTCCCAGCCTTGTTTTCGCTTGTGTACTCCTTGGCAGCCTATTTACATAAATTGTGCCCTTAATTTTTATAAAAATGTTTAGTTACTAAATAAGTAGTAGTTTCTTATTATTTTATGCAAGTGAAAATAAATGGGCTAATAATGATATTTAAAAATTGTGACGATAAGCTGAATACATAGTGCCTACATTCAAAAAACAAAAGTTACAATGGAAACTGATACATTTAATTTATTATTCATAATTATGAAAACTATTTTTTGTTTGAAATTAAAATCATTTTCTAAAGGTCAAATATAGAAGAATCCCGCACTGCCCCTTACCATATTGATGAGTTAATTTCATAAGTTTGTACCAATCTTTTGTTTAAATTGCCGACTCTTTTCACCATTATTAAAATATTCTCACATACCCCTAAACATCCTGGCACGTACCCCACATTGGGAACCGAGTGTGCTCGAGCAGGATCGAATCTCCCTGTCACAAAGTTATATATAAGAAACGAAACATACCTTTGAACCACTGCAACAAATAACAATTTTCTCTTATCATATATCACGTTTTAAATTATATATCATTTAATTTTAGTTTTTGAAAGATAACAAATGCATTTATCATTGAATATTAATGGGATGGTATGTCATTTACATGGTCACACAAACTCATGTACACTTATTTCATTTTTGGACACAAAAACTTTGTCGAGGTCCAGTTGAACATCAATTTCTTTGTCATAATCCAAGTTGTTGATGTGCGTGCTGTGTACACAATTGTTACAGAGAAATGAGGTAGATTGAGAGATTTCACTTTTATAGCAGGACAAGTTAGGGTGATAAATAATGTGATATTTAATATGCTTATTGATATTTGGCTATCTGGCACCCAAAACCAATTTAATGTATTCTAATCGTTGACCATTAAGTTATCCACTAATATCAAGAATAATCAAGGTCATGTGTTTATTTATGTGGTAATAATTTGTACAAACAAAGACTTCCAGTGAAGAACAACACGTGGTGTTACAAATATTTCAAGTTATAGATTGATTCAAAAAAATAATTATTATGAAAATATGATGCTTACACAATATAATTATAGTACAATCCTTACAACCAAATTATAAAACATAATGTAACATTTAAATGGATGTGAATTCACATTGAAACATAAAAAAATTATAGTTTCAATAAGATTTATATTTTATAAAGTAATTAGAGAATTTATGTAGTTTTTATCACTAAAGAATAAGTATGAAAAAATAAAAACTCAGAGAAAGGATAACACCAATTTGGACAAGTCAAACTTTTATGTTTATCATATTTTCTAAGATTCAGATTTGTAGGCGAAGTAAAGGTTTGAATTTTATAAATAATAGATTTAAACAATTTCTATTTAAATAGTATTAAAATAGTGTAATGCATTAGCTATTGATTTTTAAACAGATTGCTTGTTTCTAAATATATTTCTTTGAGGTAAATTTAACTGTTATAAGGTAGCTGCAGGTAATAAGGCCTAAGAAACAAAAATAGTTTTTAAAATGTGCACACAAACGCTCCATGCACATGCATTAAGTGCGCTATCACCAGTGTCATCTCAGTTTTTGCAGGAGGATGCGCCACTCAAATAATATAAATCCATCAGAAACAATCATAAGGAAATTTGTACCCTATATCTTCCTTAGTTATGGTTCTAGTTGTTTGAATTAGTTGTTGATGTCAACGGTCACATATATTTAAGATTTCTTTTTGTAATTTGGGGGCCGGTGGGTGTTAAGGCCTATCAAAATGAGTCATAGACCTTATTACCCTCCTCATTTTTTCTTTCTCTCAACACCACTTAGAGAAAGTATTGTGGCCGTCAAAAACAAACTCAAGATTTTGATGAATGTCAACGTTTCAAGAAACCTTAAACAAAAAAATTGTTTTCGTGATACCATTGTCTGTCCGTCTGTCTGTATGTATGTATCTCGGTCTAGAGCATTGTTAACTCAATATGTTTGCATTTAATAAAGTAGTCATTTAATGGGTTGATCAATATTTAATAAAACACAAGCAATTATTAAATAACATAAGTACTGAGTACATCTCAATATAATGGTTTTGCTAAAACTGAAAAACTGGCGCTCACATTTTTTTGCCCTGGGCCTCACATTTTCTTAAAACGGCCCTGCATGTATTATTATGAGGAAATGGAGCTTACTAAAAGAGGAAACCCAAGTAAATAAAGATGATGTAATGTTGTATACTCGACCAGGACAGTGTCTAGCAACAAACCTGAGTCTTGTAGGAGAGGAGTGAGATTCTTGGCTGGAGTGAGGTTCTCACTGCTTGTGTCACTGTCCTCTGTCCCTACAGACGCAACCCCCCTGTGCTGTCCAGAGCCCTGCAACATGACACACACATTGCTTGGTGTTGACACTGAGACTGTGACAAGCCACACTTTACACTTTCAAATCAAATCCCAATCCACGCTAACTTAGTCAAATCAAATATCATGCCAAGTTTATTTTATCGAATAGTCTTAGACAAATCCCACTCTTTAAAAAAGTTGGCAAATATTTTATTTTAAAAAGAGGTTCAGATCTGAATCAAATTATATATTTTAAGCTTACTCTGATGATGTTTCAAATCAAATTCGTATTAGATATTTAACTATGTTAAATTTCTGAATACAATCAAATAAACTATTTCAACAAATACTGATAAACATTTTAGACATTAAAATCATTTAGGAGAATATGTTGAAAAGCTTTAAAGCCACTGGAATGAAGTGCATGACTGTGAAGTATCAATAACAACTTTTGCAACAAACTTTCCCTGAAATCAAGAGTGTTTATTTATTTTATTGCTTTTAATGGTCAAAAATAATTTTTTTAATGTATTTATTGTATTTCATATTTTTTTGTTCCGACTCGTAGGGTCCTTTCCCAGTCCAGAATTCCAATGGAAACGTCCCTCTCTTTGCCAATTTATGTTTTCAAAGAAAGTAGAAAAAAAACATTGTCACTTTCAACCAAAAACGGTATCTCTGGGTCAGGGAGAGCTTGTAAGACTGTTCTATTAACTGTTAATACTATTTTATTGAAGGACCATCAATATTAATAAAATACAGCATTTGTTTTGTCATGAGCATAGTGCCATATTCATCAGAGGGCTGATATTTAAAATTAGTAGTCCCAGTGCACATCGAAGCTGGAATTTTAAAATTGATTAAAAACTGTCTCGAAAGAACTAAAATGAAGACTTTTTGATCCGTATGTATGAAGCAAATAAAAAGCGTTGCCAAGGGTAAAGCAAGGTATTTCTAGTAAATAATAAAAACACAATTTACATTGTTATCCTGGTTTGCGAGAGTGCCTAAAATGTAAATTCTGGAACACTTAGCATCAAGTCTGTTGTGTTTCACTATCAAGTGCCACACTGCCGGTCGGAACATGTTAGCCATACCAGGTCTAGAGGCACCTTGTTTTCTAAAAGTTTCACAGCCGGGGACCACTTCAAGTAACTTCTAGAGGCAATTGATTATTTTTTAACATTGTCGTGTTGTGTCTCTGGACTTCGCTTGCTTGGGTGGCAAAGCTCCTTATAAAAAACATATTTTTTTCTAAATGCTCTCCTCTATAAAAGGTATCGCCACCACTGATAATCCTCTTAGATGAAACCCTTAAAGTGTCCTGTAGGAGGATTCTGGATCTTGTGAACGATAGCAATGGCGGGTCGACCAACAATAGCCTCAAGTTGAGCCAGGAGAGCAATTCCAGATCTCCTTTTGCATGAAAACGATAGCAAAGTTAATCGTTCACTATCAAATTTGTAGCAAGGGTTGAGAAGCTCACGATAGAGTCTTCCTCACTCTATCTAGATAAGTACCTCTTGCACTTCATATCGCTGGTGTTAAATATGTGTGTATTGTGAATGTAGTAATTATAATGTAGCAGTATTATGTATTGCTAATAATAGTATTTATTATTCTAGTCACATTGAATCCAAAATAAAGCAAAACCTGAGTTAATTTTTAAATGATCTAATTTAAGAGTAAAGTTGAGTATGTGCCCTTAATTAGTAGCTACACTAGTCTATTATATTTTAGTAGCTACACTTATATTTGATACAAGTCTTATTTAGTACTCACTATATTATTTTTTGCCACACATTTTACATAAAATAACTAAAATAATTAATATATATGAAATATAAATAACATGAAAATATACAATATCAACCAAATACAGTCAAATCATTTTTAAAACCTATAAATATAGGCCTGAGGCAGAAATGTTTCTAAATTTTTAGTTAGGCTTGGGTTAAATATTTTTTAGATACGAAGGACATTGTTTTCATTGGAGTATAAAATTATGATTACAATAAGTTTAGCATAAAATTATGTGACATCCTGTTTAAAGGTAGAATTTAATAATTATAAAATCTAGTTCAAACCAATTTAGAAGGGTTTGTGCCCCTTTTTTAGAGTTAGTATACAGAGTCTAGGCCCAAAAATTTTAAGGGAACTAACTATTTTCGGTGAATGGTCATTTTCATTTATGTTCAGCTGAAGGCCTAACTTAAGTCAATCTTTAATATAAAGTAGGCCCTACCTTCTAGTTCTAAACAAAGGCTTTTATAAAAAATTAATCTGATGTAAAATAAGGTTATGTTTAGAAAACTGGCATATCATCTTGTCATGTAGGACAAATTTATTAAAAGTTTGTATATATTATTATTATTATTGTTAAATGTGTTTTATTGTGAATGTAGTGATTAAAATACAACAAACTTATGTAACACTGCAATTCAGTGTAATTATATGAAAATTAGGCTAAATGCAAAACAAAGCAATTCCCGCATTGATATTAAATTATATAATCATCTAAGTGTAACGTTGAGGTTATGTAACAGATTGGTTTTAGTGGCTAGAACTACACTTTTTGTGTGTGTGTTTAAGTGAGAATTAAAAGAATCTAGACCCATAGATGTTAGAGAAAACTTTAATCCAACATTATAAATACAGTTATTATTTGATTCTCCGTCTTCCTATTTGTATAATAGTAAACATAGAATTAACATACATTGCATTAAAACAAAGAAATTAATTTGTACTTACTGTGCATAGAAGAAGAAATGTTTTCAGCCACACAATACACAGAGACTAACAGTATAATTATGTATGTTCATTGTGTGATCATTTCATTCATTCACTAAATCAAATAAAGCTCTTATAACCCTTGGTACATATTTATGTGAAAAAGGACAAAGAATGCTGTACTAATTCAGGCCTACCAACTCAGAGATTTCCCTCAGTTCGATTTAATGTAAAATTTTATGAAATCGTAATGTTACCGATTTGACCCTAAAGAATGTGTGAGAGCATTGACAATAATATTTTCCTAATTTTATAAACGTATCTTATTTCATTTAAATTATAATCTATTACATGGCGCTTAAAGCACTTCTTCTTCCAAGAAGGTACACGCTACTGTAAGTGACGTCACGCACGTCACATTAGTAAAGTCAAGTTGACAATATAAGATTTTTAAATAATAACTTCCTCTTCTGGAAAGTTCGAATAGAGATTTTAAAAAGTAACTTGAGTAAGTTTCCGGCTCTCATCAAAAACCTTTTGTCTTGTAATTTTTACGACCTCTGAGCCATAGCAATGGATATATACGAAAGATGGTGCAATTGAACCTCACTAGGAGTCCAGTCCTTGAACTACTCAGACTACAACTCCTGTCCGCGATCCTTACGATCATACTATAGGTCGCATAAATAGTTCGCCGACGACATGATCTATTTTCTCCTGAAATAAACTGAGATTTAGTAATAAAAAACATGTCAACATGATAAGTGTGTATTAATTATGCAAGATTTAAATCACCTAATAATTCTTTAATTGGCGCTCGATCACGAGGCTATAAATACCAATTAACTCACATCAAAATACCGGACCGCTTTAATTAGTGCTCGACCACGGGGCAATTATAAACTACTTAAACGGTATAACTTCAATCGACGCCCAATGCGACGAACCAGATCCAGAATTCATCGATCGACGCGGAGAGAGACGTCCAAAGCATCATAATTAGCGCCCATCGCGGTGCAGTAATATTTCAAAAACCTTCAATTGGCGCACAACGTGGAGACCCGTAATCACAAACGCTTCAAAATTATCAATTTATAACTCATTGTGTGTAGCTAGTGTTTTAGTTTCATTCATGGCTGAAGGATACATGGGGCGGGTTTTGCTTGTGGAAGTGGATGTCTTGCAGCAAGACCAGTTGTGAGCGCAACCAAGAAGATTGTGGGATTCTACACACACATTTGACATGCAAGAGGATTAGTTTATAAATTTATTCCGCATCTCCAATGACATGGCATGGGATATAATAGGAGCCCTGAAAATCAATTGCAGAGAGAACTCTCTCACGGAATTTCTGTTGAAGTACGAGTTTGTTTAAATAAACTAAACCAAATTTTCTGAATATTCATAATCACATACAAGGCTTTTTTGACATATCCCACAACCTAAAATAGAATCACTTGTAAGTATTTATGCCGGAATCAGGATTATGGCAACTTAAGAAAATGTATGTATGATCAATATTTCAGATAACGTAACAACTCAAACAAAATATTGGCATTATAGAATCAGTGAATCAGTGACTACATTTGTGTGATCTGTGACCTAATTGATTTATAAGGTTTATTCAATCAGTTTCATATTTAACTTTGTACATTGCAAATACATAGTTTTTTTAAAAAAAATTTTAAGACTAGTTAGAAAATAACTACCTATTTCTCTTTTCTTTTAAGGGCCAGTCTTATGACTACCGCATAAATATTGCTATCGGGAGGTTAAAGTTAGCTACCAGTTAAGGTTATCAGCCACTTTAATATTTTACACATATTTATGAACTGAATTCATCTGCCAGATAGCTATCTGCAGGATAAATATATTTTTATGCAGAAAATTCAAGGTTGGTACTGGTTTTACTGGTGTGCGCATGTGTATAAACCCTAGCGCTACCGCTACAACCTAGCGAGTGGAAATGGTGAGAACGATCACATTTGTTAAATAATGGCGGCTAAACGAGTGCGAGTAAACAGATGGCATGACGTGGGATCAGAAGCTAAGTTGTCCTGCAAGTAATAATTTCAGTGTCTGCCAAAATGTGGGAAATAATTGGTATGGCGTTTACCAAAATTTCATTTATTGTACTCACATTTTTATAATTTGTTCTTATATAAATATAACTTTAAAAATAGCTTGTCAGTTTATATAAAAGAGTGAATTAAATGTTATAAATGTATAAATTTAGAGCCGGGGCCTGTGCTTACTAAACACGTGAACCAAGATTTTAACCTAAAAGCAATTCTGATTGGCGAAACCTCATTAAAAACAACGCGTCACTATGGCAACCACCATTTTAACTTTCAGATAAAAGTTATCAGGCACTTATACTTCCCGATAAAAATGTTATGGATAAATACATTTTATCTGGCAGATAAATGCTATCTTGCAGTCATAAGACACACTTACTTATCCACCAGATAGAAATATTTATTTACCAGATTAATATTTACCCAGGAGTCATAAGACCAGCCCTAAGAGTAGTTTAAAATTTGAACAAATCTTTTTAGCACAAACATAGTTTTAGTATTCATACACAGCACAATAATGTCTAAAGTTACATCCTAGTATCCTGAGCTAATTTTGATAAAAATAATACATACACTACAATCTCCAAGAAAACTTTAATGCTTTTACAATCATCATTAAACATTTACTGTGGATGATTTGTATTTTAATAATAAGCCTAAGGAACTTTTTATTAAGCTATTATATTAATCTTTTTCTCTGGTAACCATTTAAACTATTACCATTCTAACTTTTACACAATGCATGATTTATATTATACAACAATACTAGCAATGTTTGGCTCGTCTGCAAGCCATAGAACAAATTAAGTACTAAATAGTATTGATGACATTGCTCACAACAGGATTGGCTGGTTATAGCACGTGGTACCCTTTACTTAACTTGCACTCTTACATTATGCGAACGTTAAGTTAACTTCATCTTGGTACAGTAGCCCCACGCCTTCTTTGGTGCTGACTGACAGCTCACAGCTGACTTCTGACAGTCAACATTTAGGTATATACCTAAAAGTGACAGTCAGAAATGACAGCTGCTAAACACGTGTTTTTGCAGATCATATGGTTTAATGTAGGGATACATAATTTGGTCTGATAACTTTTCAAAGCTTTTATCTGTCAGCTGTGAGCTGTTGTCAGCACCAAAGAATCCATGGGGCTACTGTAGCTTCCATTTAAAAACACGAAAACAGTTACATTATGTGAGAGTTAAGAGAATATTAATTTGATCGTGATCCTGGCATTATGTAAATAGTTAACATTTTCATAAAACCTAAATCAGTTTAAAGGAAATAAAGGTAACTATTTATATTTTGTTCGAAGTTTGAACCCATTTAAATACATCATTAAACTGTGGTATTGCTTGCAAAATGAATTTAAATACAAAAATTTTGATCTGGTTATTCTTTCCAAAAGTTGAATCAAATAAATGATAGCATCTATTAATTCGAGTTGTTTGGCAAAAATACTATTTTTAATATTGTAATAGAATTGATTATGACCGTAACACTTCTTAAGTCTACTTTTGTAATTCGTTGAAATTGTAACACAATAGGTTGCACCAATCATTGACAAAACTATTTGGTTCACAGATTGAAATTCAAAGGGTGTAATTACATAGCTAAATCTAAATAAGGAAAATCTCTTTTGCCTTTATGAGGTAACTATATTATATTTGAAGAAGGTAGAGGAAAGGTGGATAGTAAACATATAAAATGGACAAACACAATGTCTTTTACATGAAAAAGAACACAGTTCACACTTTACAACCTGTGTTTGTCCTTTATGTTATACCTTTAACATGTTACTATCTATGTGTCCTATCATTCTTTACAATTTTCCATTTTCTCCTCTTTTGTGTTTATTGGTTGCCTCTTATAGGAAGTTGCGTTGCGTGTTTCACACTTCTCCCTGATGAGTTCTGACAAATGAAACCTAGGTTGGGGGATTGGGCGTTGAGATCAATCGATTATCTCATAAGGAAAGATCTTCTCATTGTAAAGCCATATTGTGTTTGTCCCTTTTATATGTTTATATCCACCTTTCCTCTACCTTCTTCTAATATAATACAAGTAGCTAATTTTTATAAATTATATCATAAGCTAGCTTTTAAAAAAAATATAGTTACAAAATATAAAAACTGCCTTACCTTTAAGCTTGTGTCTAGATGTTAGCTAAAATTGTAATTATTTTAGGTTTTGTCTAGAATCATATTTTATCCTGTGGGCTGCTATCAGCGGACGGAATATTCCACTAAGCCAAACATCGATGTCTAGAGCTAATCACAGCAGTAACAAAAGCAATAAATATCGTGCTTCTACGCCAATGGCCAATGGGTGAAGTTCCCACTAACAGCTGTGGAGAGACAAGAAGCTAGAGATATATTCTGAGATGTTAAGACAACCGTTTATTGATGGTATAGGTGTAAAAGACTGCAGTCACGTTGCAATCTTGGGCCCCCAAACCCACGAAGGGACTGTAAATCATCATGGATATCATTCATTAAATGTACAGGTGGTTACTAACAGCCAGTTTTAACTATATATTAACAAAAAGAAAGTTGGTATGAGTAAGGTAAAAATTTGAGATAAAATGTGTCTGGGCTTTGGGAAAAATGAGTGGGACATTTTTTTGGGAGAATGTAATCTTGCTGCTACTGACAAACCAGACTTTATGAAAAAAGACTGTTTTTCTATTGGCTTAATTTGGCAGTATTTCTAGGCAATGTTTGTAAAGAGCACGAATAATTGGAATCAAAACAAACACCATAAAGTTAAAAAAAAGTTATTTTGTTTACTGCATATATATATATTTTATTTATTAAAGATTTGTGATCCAAATCCTAGAATTTAGAATGTAAATTCAAGGTTTGGAGGTTCCAGGCATGATGTCTTTATTTGTTGTTATTCTTCTCCAGCACACACAGTCCCGGAAATATGGCATAGTGGACGAGAAAGGGACATTTTATAGGCCCAAAACAAATTCAGCATTATATGAGAAAAGTTTGTCTCAAAATATTTAATATGATATGTCAAGTGAAAACAAAAAGGTTTAATTTCGTACAAATGTATGTTTCAGGTGACAATGAGTATCAATAATTAGAGCCATGGCTCGTGACCCACAACGCTACAGTGAGGCTTTGTCCAAGCAAAGAGGTTCGATGTATAATGTGAATACATGCGCCTTCATTACAATATTTCTGGCTAAGAATTAGATGGGCTGCCTGCTACTCAACGTGTCAATGCCGCAAAGAGGTCGATTCGCTGAGGATAGGCGAGTACAAGCACCAATAATTTGTCAGTATTTCTCGTAAATGCTCTTGGCCTGTCTGGACCGTAACCACCTGTCAACATCTTGGCCTGTCTGGACTGGAACCACCTGCCAATGTCTTGGTTTGTCTGGACCATAACCATCTGTCAACGTCTTATTTTGGTCTGTCTGGACTCTAACCCCCTATCAACATCTTAGCCTGTCTGGACTGGAACCACCTGCCAATGTCTTGGCCTGTCTGGACCGTAACCACCTGTCAACGTCTTGGCCTGTCTGGACCGTAACCACCTGCCAACGTCTTGTCCTAACTGTCTGGACTGGAACCACCTGTCAACGTCTCGTCTTAACTGTCTGGACCGTAACCACCTGTCAACGTCTTAGCCTGTCTGGACCGTAACCACCTGTCAACGTCTTAGCCTGTCTGGACCGTAACCACCTGTCAACATCTTAGCCTGTCTGGACTGGAACCACCTGCCAACGTCTTGTCCTAACTGTCTGGACTGGAACCACCTGTCAACGTCTCGTCTTAACTGTCTGGACCGTAACCACCTGTCAACATCTTAGCCTGTCTGGACCGTAACCACCTGTCAACGTCTTAGCCTGTCTGGACCGTAACCACCTGCCAACGTCTTGTCCTAACTGTCTGGACTGGAACCACCTGTCAACGTCTCGTCTTAGCCTGTCTGGACCGTAACCACC
The DNA here is from genome assembly GCA_039000515.1 of Timema cristinae. Taxonomy (NCBI): domain Eukaryota; kingdom Metazoa; phylum Arthropoda; class Insecta; order Phasmatodea; family Timematidae; genus Timema; species Timema cristinae. The sequence goes on from JBCFYV010000024.1 coordinate 3,714,396, forward strand.
TGCCAACATCTTAGCCTGTCTGGACTGGAACCACCTGCCAACGTCTTGTCCTAACTGTCTGGACTGGAACCACCTGTCAACGTCTCGTCTTAACTGTCTGGACCGTAACCACCTGTCAACGTCTTAGCCTGTCTGGACCGTAACCACCTGCCAACGTCTTGTCCTAACTGTCTGGACTGGAACCACCTGTCAACGTCTCGTCTTAACTGTCTGGACCGTAACCACCTGTCAACGTCTTAGCCTGTCTGGACCATAACCACCTGCCAAAGTCTTGTCCTAACTGTCTGGACTGGAACCACCTGTCAACGTCTCGTCTTAACTGTCTGGACCGTAACCACCTGTCAACGTCTTAGCCTGTCTGGACCGTAACCACCTGTCAACGTCTTAGCCTGTCTGGACTGGAACCACCTGCCAACGTCTTAGCCTGTCTGGACCGTAACCACCTGTCAACGTCTTGTCCTAACTGTCTGGACCGTAACCACCTGCCAACATCTTAGCCTGTCTGGACCGTAACCACCTGCCAACGTCTTGTCTTAACTGTCTGGACCGTAACCACCTGCCAACATCTTAGCCTGTCTGGACCGTAACCACCTGTCAACGTCTTAGCCTGTCTGGACCGTAACCACCTGTCAACGTCTTAGCCTGTCTGGACCGTAACCACCTGCCAACGTCTTGTCCTAACTGTCTGGACTGGAACCACCTGTCAACGTCTCGTCTTAACTGTCTGGACCGTAACCACCTGTCAACATCTTAGCCTGTCTGGACCGTAACCACCTGCCAACGTCTTGTCCTAACTGTCTGGACTGGAACCACCTGTCAACGTCTCGTCTTAGCCTGTCTGGACCGTAACCACCTGTCAACGTCTCGTCTTAACTGTCTGGACCGTAACCACCTGTCAACGTCTTAGCCTGTCTGGACCGTAACCACCTGCCAACGTCTCGTCTTAGCCTGTCTGGACCGTAACCACCTGCCAACGTCTTAGCCTGTCTGGACCGTAACCACCTGTCAACGTCTCGTCTTAACTGTCTGGACCGTAACCACCTGTCAACGTCTTAGCCTGTCTGGACCGTAACCACCTGCCAACGTCTTGTCCTAACTGTCTGGACTGGAACCACCTGTCAACGTCTCGTCTTAGCCTGTCTGGACCGTAACCACCTGTCAACGTCTTAGCCTGTCTGGACCGTAACCACCTGCCAACGTCTCGTCTTAACTGTCTGGACCGTAACCACCTGTCAACATCTTAGCCTGTCTGGACCGTAACCACCTGCCAACGTCTTGTCCTAACTGTCTGGACTGGAACCACCTGTCAACGTCTCGTCTTAACTGTCTGGACCGTAACCACCTGTCAACATCTTAGCCTGTCTGGACCATAACCACCTGCCAACGTCTTGTCCTAACTGTCTGGACTGGAACCACCTGTCAACGTCTCGTCTTAACTGTCTGGACCGTAACCACCTGTCAACGTCTTAGCCTGTCTGGACCGTAACCACCTGCCAACGTCTTGTCCTAACTGTCTGGACTGGAACCACCTGTCAACGTCTCGTCTTAGCCTGTCTGGACCGTAACCACCTGTCAACGTCTTAGCCTGTCTGGACCGTAACCACCTGCCAACGTCTCGTCTTAACTGTCTGGACCGTAACCACCTGTCAACATCTTAGCCTGTCTGGACCGTAACCACCTGCCAACGTCTTGTCCTAACTGTCTGGACTGGAACCACCTGTCAACGTCTCGTCTTAACTGTCTGGACCGTAACCACCTGTCAACATCTTAGCCTGTCTGGACCATAACCACCTGCCAACGTCTTGTCCTAACTGTCTGGACTGGAACCACCTGTCAACGTCTCGTCTTAACTGTCTGGACCGTAACCACCTGTCAACGTCTTAGCCTGTCTGGACCGTAACCACCTGCCAACGTCTTGTCCTAACTGTCTGGACTGGAACCACCTGTCAACGTCTCGTCTTAGCCTGTCTGGACCGTAACCACCTGCCAACATCTTAGCCTGTCTGGACTGGAACCACCTGCCAACGTCTTGTCCTAACTGTCTGGACTGGAACCACCTGTCAACGTCTCGTCTTAACTGTCTGGACCGTAACCACCTGTCAACGTCTTAGCCTGTCTGGACCGTAACCACCTGCCAACGTCTCGTCCTAACTGTCTGGACTGGAACCACCTGTCAACGTCTCGTCTTAACTGTCTGGACCGTAACCACCTGTCAACGTCTTAGCCTGTCTGGACCATAACCACCTGCCAACGTCTTGTCCTAACTGTCTGGACCGGAACCACCTGTCAACGTCTCGTCTTAACTGTCTGAACCGTAACCACCTGTCAACGTCTTAGCCTGTCTGGACTGGAACCACCTGCCAACGTCTTAGCCTGTCTGGACCGTAACCACCTGTCAACGTCTTGTCCTAACTGTCTGGACCGTAACCACCTGCCAACATCTTAGCCTGTCTGGACCGTAACCACCTGCCAACGTCTTGTCTTAACTGTCTGGACCGTAACCACCTGCCAACATCTTAGCCTGTCTGGACCGTAACCACCTGTCAACGTCTTAGCCTGTCTGGACCGTAACCACCTGTCAACGTCTTAGCCTGTCTGGACCGTAACCACCTGCCAACGTCTTGTCCTAACTGTCTGGACTGGAACCACCTGTCAACGTCTCGTCTTAACTGTCTGGACTGTAACCACCTGTCAACATCTTAGCCTGTCTGGACCGTAACCACCTGCCAACGTCTTGTCCTAACTGTCTGGACTGGAACCACCTGTCAACGTCTCGTCTTAGCCTGTCTGGACCGTAACCACCTGTCAACGTCTCGTCTTAACTGTCTGGACCGTAACCACCTGTCAACGTCTTAGCCTGTCTGGACCGTAACCACCTGCCAACGTCTTGTCCTAACTGTCTGGACTGGAACCACTGTCAACGTCTCGTCTTAGCCTGTCTGGACCGTAACCACCTGCCAACGTCTTAGCCTGTCTGGACCGTAACCACCTGTCAACGTCTCGTCTTAACTGTCTGGACCGTAACCACCTGTCAACGTCTTAGCCTGTCTGGACCGTAACCACCTGCCAACGTCTTGTCCTAACTGTCTGGACTGGAACCACCTGTCAACGTCTCGTCTTAGCCTGTCTGGACCGTAACCACCTGTCAACGTCTTAGCCTGTCTGGACCGTAACCACCTGCCAACGTCTCGTCTTAACTGTCTGGACCGTAACCACCTGTCAACATCTTAGCCTGTCTGGACCGTAACCACCTGCCAACGTCTTGTCCTAACTGTCTGGACTGGAACCACCTGTCAACGTCTCGTCTTAACTGTCTGGACCGTAACCACCTGTCAACATATTAGCCTGTCTGGACCGTAACCACCTGCCAACGTCTTGTCCCAACTGTCTGGACTGGAACCACCTGTCAACGTCTCGTCTTAACTGTCTGGACCGTAACCACCTGTCAACATCTTAGCCTGTCTGGACCGTAACCACCTGCCAACGTCTTGTCCTAACTGTCTGGACTGGAACCACCTGTCAACATCTCGTCTTAACTGTCTGGACCGTAACCACCTGTCAACGTCTTAGCCTGTCTGGACCGTAACCACCTGTCAACATCTTAGCCTGTCTGGACCGTAACCACCTGCCAACGTCTTGTCCTAACTGTCTGGACTGGAACCACCTGTCAACGTCTCGTCTTAACTGTCTGGACCGTAACCACCTGTCAACATCTTAGCCTGTCTGGACCGTAACCACCTGCCAACGTCTTGTCCTAACTGTCTGGACTGGAACCACCTGTCAACGTCTCGTCTTAACTGTCTGGACCGTAACCACCTGTCAACGTCTTAGCCTGTCTGGACCGTAACCACCTGTCAACGTCTTGTCCTAACTGTCTGGACTGGAACCACCTGTCAACATCTTGGCCTGTCTGGACCGTAACCACCTGTCAACGTCTTGTCCTAACTGTCTGGACCGTAACCACCTGCCAACGTCTTGTCCTAACTGTCTGGACTGGAACCACCTGTCAACGTCTTGTCCTAACTGTCTGGACCGTAACCACCTGTCAACATCTTGGCCTGTCTGGACCGTAACCACCTGTCAACGTCTTGGAATGTCTGGACCGTAACCACCTGTCAACGTCTTGGCCTGTCTGGACAAAAACACCCTGTCAATGTTTTAGCTTAACTATCTGAACAAAAAAACTGTCAACTTCGAGCCAAGCTCGTCATCTAAGATCGAGATCGAAAGTTTTCTAAGCTCGTCCTTTTCGAGCTTCCACTTTATCTACTTAATAATAAATTTTTAAAACACAATAGTAAGCATTGGCTATTTAATTTAAATGTCGGCATTTCCAGGTATAAATCATTCAGTTACTTAATGGGTTGTTAAAGTTAATATCGATATTCACATTAATAATAGAGCTTTAAAACTACTTTCGACCTGTATATTTATTTAATTTTGTCGACGATTTTGAGTTATTCTTGATTAATGTTGTTTACTTGTATTTCAATGACAAAGCAATGAAAATAAAAATAGATAAATAAATTACTAATTGAATGATTATTTTTATTATTTTTACCGAGTCGCTACCTAAAGTAATAATCTCTGTTTGATTAAAAATTAAATATCAAGAATATATTATTATAGTTATGTTTTCGAACATAAGCGATTTAAAACTTGTATTAATGAATATGTTTAATACAAAACTATCACTAGTTTAGTTATTATTTAGTTATGAAATAATGTTGGTTAACCTGTCTTAAATCAATATTAATCTTATTTATTGAAATACATATTTTACCAAACTTAACACATTTATATTAAAAGCATTTACTTTTTCATAATGTTTGCTAGAAATATTATTTTAGCCATATTATTTTTAATTTTAAAGTATAAACTTCAATTTTTATAAGCATTAAAAATTATTATTATTATTATTATTATTAGCACCGCGTCTTACTACCCATTCGGGTTATACGCACATTAAAAATTGAACTGAAATAAATTTCCCAATAAGATAATGTCTAACAAGAGCCGTACAATGTACATGTGCAACTGCGCATAGAGGAATGGAAATGGAACAGAAGACGTGATCATGCACGATTACATTAAGGAATAATAAACAAAATATGAAACACTTCAAATTTCTAACTGTATGATTCTTACATTTCTTATAGGTTAAATTAAGTTTGTTGAAGCATATTTTGAGGCATTATCAACTTATTAAAATGTCAATTTTTATTAACTTTTTTTTAGAGCTGGGCCGATCAGCTATTTTGCCGATTATTTTTGTTTTCTATGTAAAGCGTATAAAGTAAAATGACTCTTAAAGCAAAAAAAACAACGTTACTTTTGCTAGTTTTATAATGTCCAATATAGGTTTGTATTAATAACTTTACATTGAAACTTTTAAAAGTAAATATTGTTACTGTTAAGACAACTGAACCTGTAACTAAACCAAAACAAATCACAATAATAAATATCAAATTTAAATTTAATGTTCATGATAATAAAACATAATCAAGGCACAAGGCCTACACCTATTTTGTTTTTAGATGAAATATGGATTCTTACATCCAATATCTATTAAAATATGGCTTCAATATTAAAGTTAAATAACTGTAACTAATATCATGTTTGCCTGAATGAAAATTGGTTCGATAATATAAAAAAAAAATCTTTACAAATATTACACCAGAATAAACGTTACATAAGTAGGCCTATTAAAAGTATGTTTACCGATGTGTGGGCTTTAAATTTTTATCTAAAGTACCAGCATCATCACTTTGTTTGGGTGGAGTGAGCTTTTGTTTTGTATTATTGACCAATCCCGCTGTGCTAAAGAGTTTCTCTGATGCTACGGACTCTGCAGGCGAAGTAAGGTACTTGCTCGCCATTTGTTTCAAGTTTTGAAAAGGGGATTGGTTAGCAGTCAATAATGGTTCCAACAAATACCTTTCTAATTGTATTTTGGGCGACATTACATTATTAGGCCTAGTCTGGATATTAATCGGTAGTAAACAGAAGCCATAGGTCCTGAAGCAGTCTCAACTCTACTCAGCTCAGCTGGTGGTTCCTCTTCCTCCTCTTCCTCACTTAACTTAGCCTCCAGTTGAGACTTGGCTTCTTTTGAAGATTGGGGGAACTGAACGCAACTTTGGATCTAGGAACCAATACTGTGCAACACATCTTCCACTATGGGGCCAAGAGATTTGTCCTGGTTGGACTCCATGAAATGTTTCTAAGACTGCGAGTACCTCCTTCATAAGGGACCAATCATGAGTAAGTTTAGCTCAGGGAGAAGATACATCACTGATTTCCTTTGACTGTGCAGTATTTAGAGCAAAAGGTAGGTGGAGTTCCACCGTGCTGGTTCATCCTGGAAGTGGCATTTGGGTAGATTGTTTGCTGATTGAAACTCTTTCATTTTTTTGCTGGAAATTAATGAGTGTTTGAAATGTCTTGCACAGGCACACATGTCACTCACACTTTGTTGGTTCAGCAATGCGTGATGAATCACAAGTTGAAGTGTGTGGACAGCTCATGGTACATGATTCACTTTGGCTTGTTGCGGTGCTAGAGTAATGTTCCGTGCATGGTCACCGACTACACTATGGATCTGAGACTTTGAAATACCCCAGTCCTCGATGGTATCATTAAAAAACTCTGTGATACTCTGGAGTAAAGGGTGTAACCTCCATACAAAGATTTACATAAACAAAGTCTTCGCTAAAAAAATTGGAAGACAATGACATATAGTCCTGTTTAGCTCTAAACAACCACATGTCAATTGTTAGACAAATGTACTGAACATTGTTTGACAAATGTACTGAACATTGTTTGACAAATGTACTGAACATTGTTTAGCTGTTCCTGTGTTTAATTTCTCACTTCTTCATACATTTCTAGGAACACTTCCCCTGCTAATGTAGTCCTGTTTGGTAATTTATAGAGAGGCTATTTAAAGCTGATTAAATTCTTAAAACCTGAAAAGAAAAGGATTTGTTTGTAAATTATAAACATAAATATTGGCTTATATTACTTTGCGGTTTGGCAAAATCATATATGTTTTAGGTTAGGTAGGGTGAAATGTGATTATTTTATGTAACTAGGCCTAAATGGTGAGAACTAGAGGGCCGGAAAACTTTTTGGTAAGTGTAAATATTTTAATTGGCATAAGACATTGAATATTGAATGAAAAAAATTTAAGTTTATTAAATAGGCTAAGTTAGACCTTAGACTTACCAGCATCTTCAACCATAATAAATGTGTGCGAGATTATTACATCTGATTTTTCATTTTTTGGGCATCTTTAACAAATCAAAATAAAACAACATCAACCTTCTAATATTTTATTTTATGATTATTAAATTTGTTGCCTGTCAGCGTTTTTAATTTCTAATTATGTGCTTCTGCATAAATTGGAATAAGACCTACGGTAAAATTAAATATTCTCATTTGTTATTTTGTTAGGAGCGTTGGTTACCTTGTTTATTGCAAACTCAAAATAGAAGTTGTATTTATATATGTGGGAATAGATTATTAAATTTATCTTTTAATTTTCAAATTGATATTTAATGTTTATGACTAAAGATTTTAAAATATGCCCACACATTTTGAATAAACAGCATTAAATAAACAAAAATAGAATATTCTTCTGTCTGATATTTCATTTTAAAACTATCTTTAACAAATCAATATAAAACAATGCCAATCTGCTAATATTTTATTTTGATGGTTAATAAATTTGTTACTAGTGAGTATTTTTATTTCTAATAATGTGCATAAATTGGAAAAAGGCTTATGGTGTGTGTGTGTGTATATATATATATATATATATATATATATATATATATATATATATATATATAATATATATATATATATATATATTGTTGGGTGTTGGATGTGCTGTTTATTGCAATCGTAAGTCGCTAAGAACAAGCTAATTATTCAAAGATCACATATGAAGGAGAAGGGATTAAATTTTTTTTAAATCTATTTTTAGGACTTAAAGTATACCCACACATTTTGAATAATCAGCATAAATAATCAGAGATTCAAACACCAACCATCAGAATCGCCGGTTATGCAATAATCGGATTAATAATCGACATCAGCCCAGCCTTACTTTTTTTTAACAAAACAACGTAGAAACACTCCAAGGCTAGTTAGGTTTGGCCTATATATAAGCAAACACACTCCTCTCTTCATGACTTCTTACACTTCTACACTTGAGACAATGTGCAACTGCCTTCCTTCACTATCACCTACCTTACATCACTGTACAGAGTTTCTACACTGTCTTACTAAACATTTCAAGCTTTCATGCAACTATTTATTTTATTAACTTTTTTTTATAATTGTTATTGTAATTTTAATGTCCTTAAAGACGTGAGTGTTGGAACAATTTTAATTATTCTTTATTATATTTTTATTTTAGTGATATTCTTTTTAAATCGTGTTTCTTAAGTGTTATTTCTAATTTAAAAATCCTTATTTCCATTTCTTAATTTTTTCTTCTTTCAAAAGTCATTCATATTTTAATAACATGTGATCTGATATATTTTTTAAATCTCAAATTTTAACGATGTTATATTTACATTTAAAATAAACACATATACTCTTAACATTTTAAAAGTATGAATATACTCAAATTCAACTCGAACTCGGGAACTTTTAGAAATAGTTGACTTGAGTTCGACTCAAACGAGAAAACCCGGGCTCCCAGACCCCTAATATATGTATATAAACTGTATCTTGCTATCTTATCAAGTTGTATGAGGAAGGAAAGCTGGAAACCATTTAGGAAAAATCACCCTCAGTAGACCTAACCGAGATTCGAGCTACAATCCCATCCTGTGATCAACAGGCTAGTCAGGGACATCTTTGACCACTCGGGCAGGTCACCCCTAGGTATATAGTATTAACCAAAAAAAAACCATGCTAGATCAAATTTATAGTATTCTTTTAAATTGAAATGAACTGTTATTTTCATTTATCAAGGTATTTTGTTATGCTGTATATATAATAGGAAATAGGAATAGACACTTAAAAGGGAGAAAGGGGGGGGAATCACAATATGGAGTTTACAATGAAAATAACACAATTCACGCTTAATATTTCTGCCAAGTACGGGTGTGCAAAGCTTCAAAACAAATTGGAAAAAATGTCAGCTTCTACTTTGCTTCAAAGCATAGCCAATAGAAATATTGACAACTAAAATACTACATTTATGGTCAATTATTGTGATTTACACACAATACTAATCAAAATTCATGTTGAAAAAATATAAAGTAATTTTGATATAACTTGATTTATAACTTTAAAACAGAAGACTAGAAACAAATTGTACAAAAAAAAATATATATATATATATTTTTTTTTTCTGAGTAATTTTAGTGCTAGTAAAAAACACCAATGTAAAACAACTAACAAAAAAATATTTGAAATTAGATTCAGCTTTTAGAATATTTCATATATACGATTCAGGTTCGCTTCAAATTGAAAAAGTGGAATTTGTACACCCCAAAATTGAATTAATATAGTGAACATTGTTCTTAGTTAAAATTTGGATGTTGAATAGGTTAAAAAAAAGTAACAAAATCTTTTAATTTTTTATTCAGTCTCAGCCAGTGATGTAATTGTGGCAGAAAGGTCCTTGAGTGCATCAGTTTGTTTACTAATGGTTTCTGCCATCATCTGGAATCAGTTTTAAGGTGGATTAATAAAGTTGATCTTTATGACATATGAAAGGGTTACGAGAAAGTAATAATGACACAATACTTTCCTTTCTCACAACTATACATACAGTAAATTCTAGTAGCTCTTTTTTGTTACCTCTATGCTTATAGATACATATCCTTACGACTTCGGCCTGTACTTCTTGCAGTTCTGCAAATTGTTCCCGAGACTTTTCATTTCAATGTCCCTTGTTGCTGTTTGGGAGCTGCGGCAAATAATCATTACACATAATTATAATAAAAGCCTCATTTAAGAGAAAAAATAGTAATCAATTGTAAGACTTTTGGAAAGAAAGAATATAAAAAATTGGAGGATCATAATTCTTTAGCATTTTTTAAAATTAAAAACCTATTAAAAAGAAATTATCGAGTTTGTATTTTATTCTTCCCTTTTTATGTTTTTTCTTATTTTTCATGGCCCAGCAGTTAAATATATAATAATATGAGTGTAACCCAATAGAAAGCTAAATTCCAAAGGGTAATACAAACTCATTACAGATGCTCTATAAAATTAATGAAACCACAAGTTGTTGTCAAATATCTGATAGTACACTAATATTTTGTTTGTAGTATTGAGCTAGATGTGTTAAATGTGACTTGGTGAGCTTGTATTATTATAATGCAACAATCCGAGGGTTGGTTTTATGTGCTTCCCATCCATCTGGAACGGGTCTTTCAGTTTCAGTGGTAAATTTATTTTCTTTACTTCTCTAAAAGCAAAATTGAACTGATAGAATGGATCGAGTATGAGAAAATAAACTGCCAGTTATTTTTATTTTAATACCATAAAAAAGTCACAAAATGTTAAAGGCTGCATCAAATTTAAGTAATTTCAAATGCAGCTTCTTATATTACAAAAATTAGTCTCACCTGTCTTTCTGGTAGGATATCTACAACACAGTAGCCCTTTGGCCCAATAATTGCGAGGATTTTCTTCTCCGTATCATTGAGGGGGGCAGGCCCATCTTTTGGTTTTACCGATTTTTAAATTATCTGCCCTCAACAATGCTGTACGCCTTGGAGATTTGTATTTTAAGGTCAGTCCAGACCTAAAAACATTAATTATATATCAGTTTTAATGCTAAAATATTAGACTTAACAAACCAACTACTTTTATCATGTGGACAGCATTAATTCCTTAAATGACCAATAGCAAGTCACTTAGTTCCTAAGATGGGGCCCCAATTGTTGCCACCCCCCCACAAAGGCACACAGCTGCAACTTCCCTGTAGTCCAGCAGGTAGTTTACAGAGGTAGAAACAACAACATAATTATAAAGTAGGTACTACATCTCTCTGTTGGGAAAAATATGGACGGATTTATAATAGGGTTTAGTATATAAAGAGGGATAATTGTTAGAACCGTAACGGTTGTTATAGGAATTTTAGCTTTAAAGCAAGAGTACGAGAAAGAAATAATACAAAGGACGACATGAAAGGAGAACCGGAGTGGCAAAGGCTCAAAAAGTGCATCGTGGAAGCGGCAGAGAAGATATGCTGAAGAACTAGTGGAAGAAGACTCCATGGTGGAATAAAAAGGAAAACAAAGCAGTAAATGCCAAGAACAAAGCCTTTGGAGAATGGCTCACAAAAGTAACAAGCGAGACAAAGGATAAGTATGTGGAGAAAGAGAGAAATGCAAAGAAAATAGTAAGAGAAGGGAGAAAAACATGGATGGAAGAGTGGACAAAAGTGCTTCAGATTGGTGTGGAAGGGAGCAAGAAGATATTATATAGTCAAGTGAGCCAAAGGAGGTATGGAAGGAAGAAGAAGAAGAAAAGGAACTGGACAGAGAAATAGAGGAGGAAGTAGCGGACCTAACTTGGAAGGTGTTAAAAGAGGCCTTGAAAAGGATAAGGAAGGGAAAGACACCAGGAGTGGAAGAACTCACAGTGGAAATGATAACGGCAGAAGTAGAAAATTGGTCTACAGGGGTGGAATAGAGTAGTAAGGGCAGTGTGGAGGGAGAAGAAAGTACCAGAGGAATGGACAAACAATATTATATTACCAATAATCAAGAAAGAGGATAGGAAGAGGTGTGATAATTATTGAGGCATAACACTGATGTGTCAATGTGCGAAAATGTACGAAAAGATTCTGGAAAGGAGAGTGAGGAAGAGCGTGAAGGGAAGATGGAGAGAGGAACAACATGGGCTCCGAGAGAAGAGGTTGATGATAAAGTTAATATTTGGAACTAGACAATTGATGGAAAAAAGATATGAGTTTGGAAAGGATCTGGTAATAGCATTTATGATAGTAGAAAAAGCTTATGATAATGGAAATAGAAAGAAAGTTTGGACAGCAATGGAGGAGGCTAAAGTAGAAAGACGAGTGGCTAGGGGAGTAAGGAATATGTATTATAATCATGTGAGTCGTGTAGAGATAGAGAGGGTGGACAGAGTGGCTCCAGTTAAGAAATGGAGTCAATCAGGGAAGTGCCCTCTCACCACTACTATTGTATCGGGGGTGGAAATGGTCATGAAGAGAGAAGCAGGGAAACTGGGTGAGGAGAAAATGAAAGCAACGATGTTTGTAGAGGACTTGATGTTATGGAGAGAAAATGAAGATGAAGTACAGGAACAGCTGCAGGAATGGAATGAGGAGGTGAAAGAGAGTGGAATGAGATTTAGTATGGTGAAAAGTGAAGTGATGGCGATGACAAGGAAGAGAACAAGGCCAAAAAGGTAATATAACTGGATGGAGTAGATGTGAAAGAACCAAAGAGTGTGAAGTACCTGGATGGTATGATTGAAGCAAAGGGGGCATTAGAAAAGATATAGTGAGACGAGGGCAGCAGGTTACTTCAGACCAATAGTAACGTATGCAGCGGAAACTTGAACTTTGGATAAAAGTGAAATAAGGAAAGTGGAGGTCATGGGAATTAAGTTTTTGAGGAGCATAGTTAGTTGTCAACAGAAGAGAGAGGATTAGGAACGGAGGTGTAAGGTCAAGAGTTGGTGTACTTGAGATAGTTGAGGAAGCTAGAAGGAGATGGTATGGACATGTAATGAGGATGGAAGGGGAGAGGATTCCAAGAAGATTAATAGATATGACGTAAAAAGACACCACAAGGAAGACCAAGGAAGATATGGGAGGAACAGATAGAAGCAAGTGTGAAAGTGAGAGAAGAGTGAAAGAGAGTGCAGGACAAAGAATGGTGGAAGGATAGAGGAAGAAAGAGGTATTTTACTAAACAGACCTGGCTACAGGCTGGAAACGGTTCATGATGTTGATATTTAACTTTTGTATTAATAAGATCGTATCTACCTTATGAATATAATTACTAAATCTTTTGATAAAATTTAATAAATTGATGTAATATAAACTAATAATGAATATTTTCTTGAATTGATAATGAGAGCAAATGGGTATAGCCAAATGATATTTTCATAGACGTACACAATTTAAGAACTAGGCTACAGAGAGTAGTTAAATATAAATATTTGTATTTAGCCGCTTACCTTGTAGACGCCATCTCTTTCTTGTTTCTAGTTTCTTCCCACTAAATTCCGCATGTTTCAATTGGCTGCGGATGTAGCCTCGCTATACAGGGCCTCATTTAATCACGTTTCCTAACGATATCTTTGAAAATCGATTCTGTGACAATATCGTTCCAGTATTCCTCTGCTAGTATGATTAGTCTATATTATAAATATAAAGAGACAGACAGTGGTTGGGATTGAACACCTACCTCCCGACAGAATGGGACATATGCTGCCCTTATCGTCCTATTAGTGTGGGCAGTTCAGATGGATATTAAGATACGATGCACAGTAATATAATGCATATAGTTGCGAGGTACACCCCACAATGCTAGTCACATCACTCATACAATAAACAGTGACAAGGGGGAGCTTGGTGGGGTTCCAATTCCAGATAGCTGTAGAGCCCGGTGTTTCTTGTAAGTGGTAGTTAGTGGTTTCCAATTCTCCTTATATGCAATCATGGGTACATTTTCCATACATTCTACTTTTCTTATCATGCTTAAATAAAGTGACCAAATGTGAATAGCCCAGATGTGTTTGTTTTATTTATTGTCTAGACCTTCCGACCATTGTGCCACTTAATGATTATCTAAAAATATAAACTTGTTGAGTATCACGATACATAATGAATAAAAACTCCATGGAGTGAGACCAAGCAAGCTAGCTAAATCAACCGAGCCCCCACTGCCGTTGGTGAATATCATTATGTTATGTGGTGTTTATAAGCACTAGATTTATTTTAATTTCACAAGTAAATTAATACATATATTTTCTTTCTTTTTAAAATGCATTGAAATGTGAATATTTTAAAGAAGACATTAAAAAATAAAAGCAAGTTATATAGTATGAAAATTCCATAAAGATTATGAAAGTTGTCCAGATATGTTACTCTAATAAATTTATTTTTACAATACAAATATCCCTTGCTATATGCAATCCAAGATTTTTTAAATATATGGTCTGCTGTAATTTCAGTCACCCTGTGCGGTGGTGGTGTGACCTAGCGCACACACATTCCAGTGAGGACAAAGATATTTACTGTACTGTTTGGTGTTAGGGGGGGGGTGGTGGTAAATAGAGAGTTGGTAACGGGGTGATGAAGTAGCTGAACAAGGGAAATAGCAGAAAATTAACTTACAGTATTCCCCTCCTCACTCCGAGATCGGCCAAGGAATACCGATTGGCTTGAGTCGTTTCGTCTTGTCATTCAATTTGGACCATTTGTTTGCGAACAACAAATCTTTGTCGTCTATGTCTGACAGTCTCACTGAAGAAGTAGAGCTAGTGTGGTGTACTGTTGCAGGTTTATTTAAAGTAGGTATTATGAAAAAAAGAAATAACAGCGATCAAAATGCTTCCAAGAGCAAAAGACAAAGAAGGAAATCTAGAATATTGGAGGGAAAATTAGATATAAAGAAATATGAATGTAATGAGCGCACTGTCGATATAGTCAGAACAGGAACCTCAGAATCAACTTAAGCAACTATAAGGAATCAAGAGAAGAAAATAAAACTATGGTGTAAAAGTGTGACAAGAATTACTACAACTAAGTTAACTCAGATATGGAGATTATGGAGAAAGTGGAAAGGATGTTGGTTTAATAGATTGAACATCAGAATCAACATGCTATTCCACTATCAACCTTGATTATTCAGGCTAAAGCGAGAACTATGATTAAATGAATGCTACTCCAGATACTAAAGTGCAATCCTTTGCATTTAGTGCTGGATGGTTTGAACGTTTTAAGGAGTGACATGGATTCCATAACCTTAAGCTGACAGGAAAGGCTGCAGCCACTGATGTTGCTATTGAGAAATTTCCAGAAAAACTTTGAGCTGTAATTGCACCATACCTCAGCAAGTGTTCAACCTCGATGAAACAGGAATGTTCTGGAAGTCTATGTCTAGCAGAACATTTCTGCCGGTTCAAGAAAAGAGGCCCCATGTTTTAAAGTTTCCAAGGATTGCCTCACATTGCTGTTAGGAAGAAATGCATCTGGAGGTCAAAAAACCAAACCACAGATGGTTTATCACTATAAAAAACCCACGGGCACGCGAGGATTATTCTAAGGAGAAATTGTCTTTTGTATGGCGGTCAAACAAAAAACCATGGATTACAGGAGCTGTGTTTGAATCCTATTTTTGCAATCATCTCCATAGTGAATTGAAGTCTCACTGTGAAAAGATATATTTCCCTTTTAAAATGCTTCTACTTGTGGGCAATACACCAGGACATCCTCCAAGCATCGCTGATGTTAATGAAAATATCAATGTTATGTTTCTGCCACCATACACAACATCTCTTATCCAACCTATCAATCAAGGCGTTATTGAAACCTTCAAGACTTATTATCTCTGTAGAACATTTATTAAGCTAGTTTCTTACTTAGTTAGCACCGCGTCTTATTACCCGTTCGGGTTATACGCTTAAGTACTAATTAAGCGAATAGATTAGGAATTGGGAAGGTTGAATTTAGAGGAAGTGAACTCGCATTTGTGTGGAGGGAGAGTGGAAAACCATCTAGGAAAAACCATCCCCAGTTAACCCGACTGAGATTCGAACCTCGATCTCCCTGTTCTTGGCAGTCCAGCTCAACATGACTAGCACGTTAGCTAACTACGCCACCGAGGTGGGTTTCAGCTGGTTAAAAAGACTGATGGCTAAGATGAAATTTGCGTGAAAGACTTTTAGAACTACAACATTAAAAAGGCAAATGAAAACATTGGAGATGCATGGGTAGAAGTTAAACAGTCCTGTATGAAAAGAGTTTGTGGAAAAAAAAATTGGTCTGAAGTTTCTGATTCTCATGATTTTGATCCTGAACACAAGAAGGGCTGATCCAGGCCTAGAGAGCAACTTTCTGGGGGACACCCCTTGAAGGGCGACTGCTAAGGCACGTTTGTCAAGAAATTTTGTTAGTAAACAAGTCTACTAGAAATAAGGCATTGAGTAGGTTATATTTACCATGGTGACATGGATATTTTTGGTCTTTATTATCTGTTATTGATCCCCTTTGAAGGTATTCAGTTACATAATGTACAAAAGAAGCTGAGCGCGCTGCGAACGATAGTGCCAGTTCTCCTATGCTAGGACAACCACCTTCTTCCACGTATGTGTATTGACGACAGATTTTCAAGCAGCGCAGGAGTAGGATTGCCCTGATCATCACCAGTGCCATGTCCTTTTTCTTCTTTATTTTGTTTTGTTGTTTGGAGCAGTGTGGCTGTGTTTACTTTGTCTTTATGAAATTGAAATGCAGTATAATGGACAGTGCCAATAGTGGTGTTAAACCAAAACTCAGCGGCACACAGTTCAAAAAGTTTTGGGGAAAAACGGCAGAAAAGGATGGAAAGTTGATCAAACAAATCTCAAAAATAATAACCTTTTTGCCCATAAGAGTGATAGTGGAGTTTAGAAGAGTAAATTTGCAAATGTTTTCTGAAAATGACTGAAATTATAGATGAGGAAGATAAATGTGGTGATAGCTCTGTTGAAAGAGCTGGGACTTGTGCAATGTTTTGAGTTTAAAGCTGACCTTGCTCTTTCGAATATTAGCAAACAACTAAAGGGACTACGTGGCTCAGCGTTGTATCACAAAACATTCTTCTATGCGCCAATATGTCAACAAGGTGAGGAATTAAAGAATGGGAAAGCACGAGACAGGAACTGGCTGGTATATTCCCAATCTAAAGGTTGTGTCTTTTGTGAACCATGCATGCTGGTTGGGAGAAGTCCTTTTCAATAGGCTTTAATGATTGGAGAAATGCCTTGCAAAGAGTGCTAGACCATGAAAATATACCTGAACAAAAGTCTAGTGTAGGGAATTTAAAAATGAGGTGGAATGCAAAAGGGCACATCAACTAAAAGCATGTCGATCAGTTAGAACAGGAAGTCTAATATCGGAGAAGTGTACTAAAATGGGTTGTTGTTGCTGCTGTAAAATACTTAACCGATCGTACATTTCCAAGACAACTTATGGGGGTCATGGTCCAAAAGGTTAGAGGTGAAGTATACACATGTATAGTAGTTAACATTCCACACACGGACTAGCTCACATTTATCATAAGATATGTAACCAATGATAGTCATCTGGTGGAAAGATTTTTGTGTTTTGTGCCAAATGTAGGACACAGGTCTGAAGGTGTAGTTAATGGTATTTTAGATGTTTTTCAAAATTTAATTTGGATGTGGTTAATTGTCGTGAACAATTGTACAACAACACATCTATTATGTCCAGGGTGTATATGGTCATGTAAGCTCAAATCAAGCCGATGTGCCCTATTTGCGCCTCACTCCCTTAACCTCATTGGTTCTTTAGCTGCAGGATCATGCGTTGTTCAAGAACTATACAACGCACAGATGGGACCCTCTGCCACAAAGATGCAGCTCAGTACTTCAAAGCCCGTGTAAAACACAGTGGTCAGCTCGACAGATGCTTGTCGTGCCCTACGAGAATACTGGTCTACTGCTGACCTTGAATTTTCTTGGAAATGATAGTGATGAAAAACCTTCTACTAGAAGTGAAGTGTTTGCTTTGAAATCCAACCTAGAGACACTCCAAACAGCCATTCTATTCATCCTTTGAGGTATTATTTTAGAAAGGCTCAATAAAATATGCGTCAAACTTCAGTATTAAACCATCATCTTGAGTAAAGTGAAGACATATTACAGTTCACTGGCTGCTTTGTTTTGACCAGTTAGAAAACTTAGCAAAGGAAAAATTAGGTTTAACGGAATAGAAATGTCACAATCAAAGAAATAGGAAACTAGCATTAGCACCCGGTGAATCCAGGGACAATGAAGTTTTATTCACAGGATCTGACAACTTCTGCATCAACACATTTAATGTGCTATTCAATTCTCTGAGCACAGAGCTCGGGAAACGTGCGGAAAAGTATAACAATTTGCAAAGAACTTTTGGAGGAGTTTAAACAGTTGAAAGCTGCTGATGAATTGAAGAACATGTTTCACGATGATCTAGAATCATCAATAGTTGATGAATGTTCACATTTGAAAGCAATGCTCAAGCAGTAGACCGCTTAAGATGAAACATATATGAGTCTGATTGGAGAAAGATATGGTGTAGATCTAACCAAATGTCAATATAGCTCTTGGGATGGCCTTAAGAGCATCGACAACAAATTGGGCTGAAGAACGATCATTTTCTACACTTCGCCGCGTCAAGAATTATTAACAATCAACCACTGAGGCTGAGAGACTATCAGCAGTAGCAATGCTTATAATTGATGCAGCAAAGAAAGAAATATGATGAGTGTGTTGTGTCTCATATTCTTTAAGAAAACGTTAACAATACAATTAATGTTGATACTGCATTTATTTAGGGATCAATTTATTTATTTATACTATTCTGTATGTTAGTATGTTCAAAAATATGAAGTAAGTGGTAAAAAGTGTATTTTAAATTGGCCTAATTATAAGGCAATTAATTAGTTCTGTTACTTGGAAATATTATTTACTCAAAATATGCCACCTAACACTAACAAGCTAAAATTTGTAAATACAGTATGTCCAGCCAAACCATATTTTTAAATTCCCGGGGTTTTACAGGTTTTTCAGACCAAGTATACTTTTTTCCATACCATTATTTATATCAATATTAATTATATTATTAGAATAATTTTTTTTAAGATCACAAATATAATTATTTTATTTTTTCTTGATACATACACATTATGAAACTCTGTCTCTCAATGAAGAGGTTAAACGATTTCTGACTAAGGCAATTAGCTACTCGGTAGTTAAAAATAGATTTAAGTAAAATATAATCGAGTCATTATAGGATTTCATAAGTTGTGAGATGGTCATTCTTGGTTAAAATATAATTTTCATACCTGTGTACAACCATTACACTAGAGACATGTAGTTGAGGGGTGGAAAGATGACAAAAGAATCACATATTAATATTGACCTTAAAAATTAATAATAGTCTGCTTAATATCAATGGTGTTAATATAGACTCCAAGTGTGTATTAACTGGAAGAAATATTATTTTGACTGTTGTAATCCAAATTTGTGTTAACAAATTTAAGTGATGGGTATTAACTGAAATTAAAAAAAAAATATGTTGACAGATATAAACAAACATTTTTTTTATAGATAAAATGTAAGAATTCCCGAAATTTAATCAAATCCCTGACCAAGCAAATTCCCTGTTTTCCAGTTATTTTTAATACCTGAAACTAACTTTTTTTTTTGTTTTCCTGATAGATTCTGTCTTTAAAAAGGGATGGCGGGGGAAAGGAAGAGTACTATGTTGTTGAGCCTTTCAAACAACTTTTAACCAAACAAAGTGCTGAATTGTTTAAGCACATTGACAAAGCAATTAGAATTATTGAAGAGAATGAAATGATTAACATAAATAGAAGTGTCATGGTTGCCAGAGAAATTCAGGAGTTCGTTGGCTTGCTACAAAGAACTTTATAGAGAGGAATAATGCTGTCCGTTAGATGAGTCATGACCA
The DNA here is from genome assembly GCA_039000515.1 of Timema cristinae. NCBI lineage: Eukaryota > Metazoa > Arthropoda > Insecta > Phasmatodea > Timematidae > Timema > Timema cristinae. Next base: position 3,734,086 of record JBCFYV010000024.1, read on the forward strand.
TTTCATCAAAATAGTTGAAAATCATGTCGTAATGACCTAGGGACTTCAAGAGAGCAAGATCCTACAATCCCAGGACCCTACAATCCCAGGACCTGCAAGAGAGTGATAATCCAGATTTGCCGAATCCAGTTCATTTATCGGGAGATTTAAGATTGACAATAAGTGTACCTGTGGCATTGTACTAATTAGATAATTTATTTAAAATTGCATTCGTTTACAAGTGATAGGTTTTTCTTTAGTTTTATTTCACCCATTTTAAAATCCAATCACTTTTCACGTTATGCGATTATGATCAGCACCAATTACTCATGTAATGCGAGAAATAGTTTTATTGAAATAAAAAAACAACTTTCCCAGTAAAAATGTGTGTTTAAAATAGAAATGGGCCACTCGAATCTTCGAATCCACCGAATCCTGACAAGTATTCGAGGATTTGGTGTTTTACTGGATTCGATGGTCGAATCTTTCATTCCATAAACAAAGCATAATATTTTGCATTCAAAAATTACTTAGTCATACTTGAAAAGCATAACTTAATCCATAATCTTTATTTTGTCAGACAAAAGAGATTAGCATGAATAAAATCATTAAAAAAAATTGTTAGTTGTGGAAAATTTTATGTGCCTATAGTTCCTTCCACTCTTACTCTGCAGTACAAGTCTTATGGAGCGCACATTTGCCAGATCTCACCCGCTCGAAACAGATGGACAACTTAGCAAACTATACAAACTTTATACACGCTATGACAATCACTTTGAAGTTTGGGTTGTCAAGAATTGTGTATTATTGTGTTTATTATCATATTAATGCCGCTTTTAATGTACACTGTACACCGTCACCTGTAATGAAGAGGTTGGAGATCATTCAAAGATGGTCGTCCCAAGTACATAGGTCTATACAAAAATATTCCCTGTTTGCATGTGAATGCGTGTGCACTTTTATAAACAATCACCTAATTCATTTTTACTATAGTAAAAGCTAAAACTCAATAATCATAAAAATAATAACAATAAGTGAATATACCGGTAATTATAAAGGGGGAAGGGGAAGTTCTAAAAACCATTCAAGGCACATTTAAGCCTTCTCAGTAACGTAAATAACATTAGTTTAAACCTAAGAGATACCTTTGTGCTTCATCGCTGACCCAGTGGCTCCATCAATTGTGAAGTAGCTCAAAGTTTTGAGAGTGAGTAGGTAGACTTATGGCTGGAGACGACACATGATCAAGTTAATTTACATAATGGAACCAGTTATCTACAGAAACCTTTTGATAGACGGCAGCTATTAAACTTAAAACTAGCACTGCTCATTTTACCTGAGTCCACACCATCTCTATAGGGTCAAGTTCACAGTGATACGGAGGCAAACGAATGACTTGTCGATCCACCGCCTTCGTCATCTCATACACTTTGTATTTTTCAAATTTGTGTTTGTGTTTTGAAACCAAATACAGCATTTCAACATTTCATCAACATCAATATTCTTATGGATAAGCTATTCTGCTATTTGAGCTCATGATATGATCGGGACTGCTTCACGCCTTCTGCTGTGATAGGCTACATTATTGATTACAATAACCGCTCCTTCAGGTGTATTAGGGAGTAATTGTTCTGAAAACCACTTTTCATAAACGTCACCATTAGAGTTGGGTTGAATCCACTATTTCTCGAATCTGAATCCACATTTTATTTTCGAATCTCGAATATCGAATCCGAATCTTAGCAAATCGTTATAGATTTTAATGATTTACATTACACAATACAGGCCTAAACTGTGAATTAAGGTTTATTTCAATCATGCTTTCAATTATAATCAACCCCAACCCCTCCCAAAATATAGGTTAAAATCTAGCTAAATTAAACAATCTAGACTCATATTATTGTTTAGAAATCAAATCAATCAAAATTTGAGTGTCTATTAGTTATTTTTAAAAGTGTTGTTAGAATGGGTTAAGTTTCTAGAAAACATGTGAAATAAACAGATTAGGCCTAGTTATCCTTTGATCAACTTTAATCATCAATAAAGGATATTTTATTGTATTAAGATAGCAAAAATAAAAATACAAACGGATATTTTTAATAAAGACTAAAACATCGTTCTTAACAATTAAACATTGATTGGAAATAGTGAACTCAATTATGCTTATGTATTATTACTAGCAGTCCCGCACGGCGTTTCCCGTGACCCTCTGTGGGATAAGAAATACATAATCCCAACTCCCAACGCTGCCCGTTACCCAGTGTGTTATAATAATTATATTAATACTCTTTATTCCCTATCCCGTGGGAATTTCAAAAAATCCGTCCTTGTTCCTTGTATACATCATAAAGGGAACCTCTGTGCAAAATTTCAGCTTTCTAGGTCCAAGGGTTTGGGTTGGGCCTTGATGAGTCAGAACTTTTCTTTTTATATATATATAGATACATATATGAAAATATATATAAAATACATAGTCTATATATATCGACCGGGGATGAAAAATGATTAAATTACTAAAATGGCTATTAAAAAATAGGGGTTGGTGATAAAAGGGTAAAAATTTAGGGTTGTATGTATTTTTAATGCGACATAATAAAAAAAATAAAGAAATTAAAAAATGTCTAAAAATTAAAGAAAAATGTTAAGGGTGGACAACCCTTATCACTAAGGGGTATGAAAAATAGATGTTGGCCGATTCTCAGACCTACTCAATATGCTCACAAAATTTCATGAGAATCGGTCAAGCCGTTTCGGAGGAGTACGGGAACGAACATTGTGACACGAGAATTTTATATATAAGATTATTTTCTTTTATATCCATTATCTAGGAACATATTTTCAACTACAATATGTTCATTCCCATTTTATAAGGCAGGACTACGTTTGAATATTTCCACAATTACTTCAATTACATATTTAAAAGAAATATTAAGAACTAAGTTAAAATTGATTTAAAAATAAATAATGGATTAGCAAGTCATTTGATTCTTAAAACTCGAGAGCGCTTACTAAGTGATCAGATTACCTGAATCAATTTTAAACAAACAATCGATATACGATACGTAGGCCGGTAGGGATGAAAAACAGTTTTATCGCTGACAAGGGACTGTTGATAGTATTTATTTTTCATGAAACCCAACCAAATATCTAACTTAATGATCATATGCAATAAATTGGGGTTCTTTACATAGTTGTAGATAATTAAAACCAGTTGGGTTGTAAGAATTAACAGTATCTTTATTTTAATCATCCCTCGGGCGAGTAAACATAATATACGTCATGGCGACTGACTTTATATCCTGTGTAATGGCGGCTGACTTTGTATCATCCATAATGTGTTCTTATGTTTCTTTGAAAAAAATCCGTAATTTGTTTAATTTATTTCGAGTTTATTTGTAATTCTAGTTTTGATTTTCAGTTTTGGAAGAGTTTTGATGTGTTTATTTAAATATTTACAAGATTGTTAGTGAGGTGAAAGTTTTAGAAGTACTAGGCACGTATGATTTTCCACACCTAACAATTATTTTTTTTAAAGATTTTATTTTTGTTTATCTCTTTCATCCGACAAAATAAATATTACGGATTAAGTTGTCCTTTTCAAGTAGGCACAACTAATTAATATTTGAATTCAACATATTATACTTTGTTTATAAGGTGAAAGATTCGATCATCGAATCCAGTAAAACACCAAATCCTCGAATCTCGAATATTTGTCAGGATTCGGTGGATTCGAGTGGCCCATCTCTAGTCACCATTCATTTCATTATGGGCATCTGCTGTTTTTCTTGCACAATAACATGAGTTCAGCAGCTTCAACAAAGCCAATACCAAAGTGTGGTCCGCGAGCCCGTGGTGGCTTCAGTCCCGAGCTTAACCCCTCAAGACATGCTTGCCGAGAACTCTGAATGGTAGTATCTTTCCACTCCTTGGAATTGCTATGTCCAACATTTACCCATGATTCATCTCTATAAATAATAAGTCTACCTTCAGCTCTGAGCTTAATATCCTTCAAATACTTAAGACGCTACCTAATAATGTCATCCTTTTCAATGAAAGCACTCTTGTTACCCCTCTGTTCGTACTTAAAACCATCTCTTGCAAAAATCTGTATACGGTAGTTTGTGAGAAATTTGGCAGTGTGTCGTCTGCGTTTACCCTCGCTAAAATAATACTTAGAGTAGGGGATGGACAAGACAACGAACACTTTGTACAATACCATCGTATGTGTTCATTCTTGAATTTTTTTGTTTCCCTTTTCTCTTTTGTTTTCTTTTTGAAGGAGTCCGCAAAGGACCACATTTTTGTTCCTCTCTTAATGCGTAAATAGTTCTTTGGGAACATTTTGTGGCTTCACATGTTTCCCTAACTCTTTAATGACATTCATTGTCTTAGTAAAATAATCGAAAATGTTCATTACTATTTGACGTTCTTTTCTTCTCAGTATACCTATGTTACACACTTTTCTGGTTATCGTTTCCATGATAAATAGTTTATAAAAACTAACACTCAACATTATGAATCAATAAAGATAAATATATAAAATGATCACCCCATACAAAGTAGAATATATTATATTAAAATAAAATATGATCAAAAGTTTGATACAAATGATTATTAAACCACCAAACACTCTTAGCACTCTGTAGGCCCACGCCAAAATATGACTGTTACCCGTAACACAAGACTCATGGCTCACAACTGGAGAGAAGCTTCTTGGACAGGTTTCAAACAGCTGTGCTTTGCTTTTCCAAGAGGACTGTCATTGGAAGGATTCATTGGTTCGGAGCTCAGCAGGGTTATATTTATGTTTACACACTCCTCTAGACTGTTTTAACTTGCAGCATCTTACACTGATTTAAATCAATAATATAACATAGTAGAGTGGCTAAGAGTATTTGCACCAGTATTTTCCTGAAACTGTGGAAAAATAACTTGATAAAATCAACTTCTTCAGATAATTATTTTGTATTTAGTGGATGTACTTTTCGAGCACACTGATTATATCAACACACGACTTACAAACTACCCTAATACTAAGTAAGCACAACATCCAGTCCCCTAGCCGACGATTTACCAAAGATAAATCTCAGACCATCCCAATCTCAGACCTCTATCTCAGTTGGCTCACGCTCTACCGACTGTGCTAAAGTGTTTAATTAATGCCAGTGAATTCGACCAGGATTCGAACCCGGGCCTGATTATAAATGGTGGAAAAATGTAAATGTGAGTGTAAAATCTTAGACTGCCCCGCCACCCACCTCTGTGGGTAGCTGGTTTCTTGATTCAAAAGTATATTATGATCAAATTTGTAGTTGCATATAAAATGTATTCTCAAATTTTTAACATAATCTCGGCAAGGACAGTAAAACCTTGTTTACTAAACTATAATTACAAACGAAGACTGAGATGGTATGGACACGTAATGATGATGGAAAAATAAAGGATGGAAATGAATTATGTGGGGAAAAGGACCGCAAGGGAGGCCAAGAAAGAGATAAGAAGAGCAGATAACAGCAAGTGTGCAAGTGAGAGAAGCATAAAGGCAATTAAAGGAGGACGATGGAGGCATTTTACTAAACTGACCCGGCCACAGGCTGGAAACGGTGATGATGATGATGATGATGATGATGATGATGATATAGTAAACTGTTTGCGAACACAGGAATAACAGATACTAACGAATGTGAGATGTGATGTGAGAGATAACAGTTGTCCTGGTGTTCGACTGTAGCTACTTCCTGGATCCCCACTCGGTGTCCAGTTGACGAGGTCAGATATCTCCAGGTCTGAAACAAACACATCATGTGAGAGATAACAGTTGTCCTGGTGTTCGACTGTAGCTACTTCCTGGATCCCCACTCGGTGTCCAGTTGACGAGGTCAGATATCTCCAGGTCTGAAACAAACACATCATGTGAGAGATAACAGTTGTCCCGGTGTTCGACTGTAGCTACTTCCTGGATCCCCACTCGGTGTCCAGTTGACGAGGTCAGATATCTCCAGGTCTGAAACAAACACATCATGTGAGAGATAACAGTTGTCCTGGTGTTCGACTGTAGCTACTTCCTGGATCCCCACTCGGTGTCCAGTTGACGAGGTCAGATATCTCCAGGTCTGAAACAAACACATCATGTGAGAGATAACAGTTGTCCGGTGTTCGACTGTAGCTACTTCCTGGATCCCCACTCGGTGTCCAGTTGACGAGGTCAGATATCTCCAGGTCTGAAACAAACACATCATGTGAGAGATAACAGTTGTCCTGGTGTTCGACTGTAGCTACTTCCTGGATCCCCACTCGGTGTCCAGTTGACGAGGTCAGATATCTCCAGGTCTGAAACAAACACATCATGTGAGAGATAACAGTTGTCCTGGTGTTCGACTGTAGTACTTCCTGGATCCCCACTCGATGTCCAGTTGACGAGGTCAGATATACTCCGTCTGAAACAAACACATCATGTGAGAGATAACAGATGTCCTGGTGTTCGACTGTAGCTACTTCCTGGATCCCCACTCGGTGTCCAGTTGACGAGGTCAGATATCTCCAGGTCTGAAACAAACACATCATGTGAGAGATAACAGTTGTCCTGGTGTTCGACTGTAGCTACTTCCTGGATCCCCACTCGGTGTCCAGTTGACGAGGTCAGATATCTCCAGGTCTGAAACAAACACATCATGTGAGAGATAACAGATGTCCTGGTGTTTCCCTCGTGTCTGGGCTAAATGTACTTCTATGATTGGCGATTACCAGGCCCCATGTACTCACTGTCGGGATCGAAAGGGGCTCAGCCCTAGCATACCTCACCACATGACTGTAGAATAGTTTGCCTAACTACGCCTAAGTTAGTTATTTCTTGACTGTTGGGAAGGAGTAATGGGGGAGGGGTTATGTCTTTTAGAGATGCCGGAATGGTTGATCAACTAAATTAGTTTTACTTTATTGTTCTGATCATGATAAAATCAATTATTATTAGTCACATACTTCGTTAATTAATTATGTTCACTCTCATTAACATATGTGCTGGCATTTTTTTTTAGCTATTAAATATTTAACCATGTTGAACATTATTTAGGCACTACTACCCACATTTATTGGTTTTACATGGTAACATATAGCAAGACTCCCCCTTTTCTGAATATTCATTACTGTGTATCGCTAATTATAAATTTATTAATGATTAATTATTATATTCCACACATGTAACACAAATATAAAATTATCTCAAAAAGATTTTTACTTTATTTGTAAGAAGCTGAGTTATAAAAAGACTTATATAATTTAAGGGTCACAATTCTGAATTAAAATATTTTATATATTATTTCTGGGGTAGATAAAAAACTACATTTGATAAAATCTTATCCATTGAAATATTTTAGTTATAAAAGAGAATTTGTTTCTTCAAAACTATTATGACTGTGTTTTACTTTTTGGGACCATAATTCGATTATATACTTTATTTAATGTTACCATAAAAGCCATAATATAACTATTAGCAAAAAGTTTTGATAAATACTTTGAGAAAAATTGTGGTTTATTAAGATTTACGTTGATTATAATTTTTTAATAAATCTAATGTATTATGTTAACTGTGTTCTTTCTTTTTTTTTTCAAACCTGTTTTTTTACTAAATCAATTCTGGAAATCCAAACAATAACACTGGCCATGTGGTAAGCAAATATTAATACAATATCAGAGTTAGTAGGTATAAATAATTGAAAATCTAGGAAAAATATTGTATATTTTGGTTTATGAGCTTAAAAACACTTCATATGATATCTCTGCTTTTTTAAGGTTTGAAATGTAAATACAATGAAACCTGTTTAACTGGGATCTCAAGGGACCTAACATTTTTTATCACTTATAGAGGTTTTTCATTTATCCAGTTTCCCAAATAAGCAGGTTAACATGACAATTGTCTTACTTATAGAGGGTCCCACTATGAGAGGTCGAAATGTATATTTATCATATAAAGAGGTGGAAATGTTTATACGTATGTACATACAAATGTAAAAGAAATGTATATTTCATGTTGCACAATTTTTATTTAAAAAAATTATGGCTTAAAAAATCCGTGATATTAGTTTGTATTAGATTGTTAGTTGCTTTAAGGTGTTTCTCCATTGTATACATTTGATCAAATATGTCAGGATTATTAATATTTGACATCTCAAAATATTTATGTTAGGTTTCTAAGGCTTTTTCTGCGTCACGCTTTGATACTCTCTCTAAAGGCTCTTCACAAGTTTCACAACCCTCTCCTCCTCTTCTTCTCTTGTTCTATCGCTAAGAACTCAGAAATAATGTTGTCGTCAGTGAGCTCTTCCGATACTAGTACATCATCGTCCATACGCACAAAATCCTCAAAAGTGGGCTGCTGGTCATTTTCATTGCTACTACAAGCGGCAATAATCTGGTTCCATTCTGCAAGTGTTTCACGGTTCTCTTCCTCCTCTTGTAAGCTTTCAGGTTCCGGTTCATCCGTCACTTTGAAGCAGTTACTAATGGAGGTATTGCTCACACAAAACCAAGCTTTTCTCGCAAATCTCATTGCCTGGAGGATGTTAATTTCAGAGATTTTATTCTCTTCTAAAGTTTTAAGAACGTATTGTACGACTTCTTTTCTGTAATAAGCTTTAAAGTTGTTGATAACACCTTGATCCATTGGCTGTAATTAACTTGTAGTATTGGCAGGTAAATACAATAATTTAACGTAGTCTAATTCGGGCATATTATTATGAGCTGTGCAGTTATCAACAAACAAAACAATTTTTCTTTTTTGGGCCTTCATATTGGCGTTCACTTTTTTCAACCAATCCGCAAATAAATCAGATGTCATCGAGGCCTTTTTATTGTTTTGATAACTAACAGCAAAGTTTTGATACCTTTGAAGCATCTTGGATATTTTGATTTCCCAAATATTTCCAAGTGTCAGTTTTTCAGTTCCAGACATATTTGCACACACAAGCACAGTAATTCTAGCTTTGCTCAATTTACCACCATGGCAAGGCTGACCTTTGATTTAAGAAGTTTATCCGGAATACACTTGTAGAATAAGCCCGCTTCATCAGCATTGAAGACGTTATCGGGTGAAAAATCATGTAATAAAGCTGGAAGATTTTTAATCCACTAATTACATTCATTGTTGTCCACAGCACTGCTCTCTCCACAAACATTTTTGAAAACAATATCGTTCCTTCTCTTAAAGCTCTCTAACCACACATTACTGCCAGAAAAATTATCAATACGCAGCTTACTCGCAAATTCTCGAGCTTTATCCTTAATCATTGGGCCGCTTATTGGAATGTTTTTATTCCGTACCTGTTTCATCCATGTCGAGAGACATTTTTCAAGTTCAGGATAATCTGCTGGTCGTAGTCGTTTTAGTTTTCCTTTTCCGTCAATACACTGAGAACGTATTTTCTCCTTATTTTGAATAATTCTATAAAGAGTTGACTTTGGTGAATTAAACCGGTGCACAGTTCGTCACGCGACTTTCCACTATCATATTTCAATAATAACTTTAATTTATCAGCAGATGTTAGAAAATTACACTTTCGTTTCAATATTTTTTGCACTGGTATTCACTCGTTTTTCGTACAAATTCTTAAATAGTACTGATAAACAAAGCAAGTATGAAATAAATTAGATTGTTTGTAAACAAGCGTGTCATAACTTGTCTAAACCTGATAAATTGTCTCACAATTCCCAGTAACAGAGGTATTTTAATGCAAAAAAGGCGGACCTCATTGTAATTATCAATAACAGAGGTTTCTCACATATCCAGGCCCCAGTTAAACAGGTTTCACTGTATCTTAAAGTAATTTTTTTTTGTAGATTTGTACCGTTTTTAATAATGTCTGTCTGAAGGCAAAGATACCTGGAACTTCATAACCGATTGCGGTGCATTTATTTCTATTAATCAGGATGTCTGCTAAGGGAGGATCTCGTATACATACGGTTAGAGTTTAATTTTCTGTTAAAGATATGGCCGGATTTATTATTATTATTATTATTATTATTATTATTATTATTATTACTACTACTACTACTATTAGCACCGTGTCTTACTACCCGTTCGGGTTATACACACTTACGCTAATGTGTAATGGTAGGGTGATTGTGAGATGAAATGAAGGACCTACAGTTTAACGTGGAATCCGAACCACGGTGGAGGCCTGGCATTCCCCACATGGTTAATTATATTCTGTAAGATATCAACCAGGCAAATTGTAGCACGATAGGTTCAGGTTTTGGGGCTCGAGTCCCTGTCATAGTTTCAGATGGATATTGTACATAATTTATCTAAGATATTTATAGCCACATAAACGATTGCAATGCAGGTTTGTTTCAATCATGTAGTTTTTATATCCAGGCAGGTATTAACATTAGTTTACTCAAGTGTTTTTCTATGAGTCCCTGGAACTGCTGACAGGCCTAGCAAAATATATTTTGTGGGTCAGCCGGAAGGTGAAATTCCGTTCTTCCATGAAGCGAATAGTTTAGTCCAAAATTAACTATAATAGAATATTTATATATATAAATAATATTACCTATTTCAACCACCTTTATTACTTATTACTGGGGGATAGTGATGAAAGAGGATGTAAGAACATTTGCTTGGAGGGAAGTTGGGAAACAATTTAGAAAATCGTGCCTCAATTTTACCGGCCAGGATTAGAACCATGTTTCATCCATCAGTGAAAACGAACCACACGAGAAATTTTTTGTCCGTATGATGATAGTATAATATAAATTATTTACCATATTTCCTAGAATACTATTTTACTTTCTAATTCTGCTTAATATAAGATATCGTCGGTTTAGAGTTAAAACACATTAAGTAAATTTTTGCTTGAAATGCGTTTAAATGTGTGTATATGTTAAGATTTCCAAAATAGAAAGTTTTTTTAAATTAAGTAAGCATCAAATACAAATTGAAAGATTCTTTGCCAGGTAAAAGTCATAATTCACTTAGCATATCTTCAAACATTGAGAATGCTACTTAGTGAGTTTTACTTCTGAGCCGACGATATTAAATATTTTATTTTGTGTGTGTTTCGAGCAAATATCACACTGGTCTATAATCTATTATTAATTTGGGGCTTTCTTTTTAAGTTCAATCAATAATGTTTTACCACAATGAGATTATCAACAACTCTCAGACCCGTCTCAGTGGTGTAGTTAGCTAACGCGCTAGTTTCCTGTTAAACTAGACTGATGTGGATGGGAGATCGAGGTTCTAATCTTGCTCGGGTGAACTGGGGTGGTTTTTCCTAAATGATTTTCCCCTCTCCCTCCACGCAAATCTGAGTTCACTTCCTTAAATTCAACCTTCCCAATTCCTAGCCCATTAGATTAATTAGTACTTAGGCGTATTACCAAAACGGGGAAAAGACTCAGCGCTAAAAAACAAAACAAAACAAAAAAAAACCAACCCCAACAATTGCTTTAAGCACTCTTTCCTTATCCTATTGATTTAAGATTGACTATATGAAGGTTATCTGAGAAACAGTGAAGTTTTCCTGGCACTCAAACATATTGATAAATAGTTCGTTGTGTGTGTGATAGTTGGCCGTGAATGTCCGCGTACAGCGTAGAGTAGTTAAATGGCGCTTGTCTAAAAGGAAGGTTGGATCACATTATTCACTTTATCAAGTAATGCACTAGCAAAATACTGACAGTTTCTAATGCAGTTAACATTCATACATCTCCTAAACATTTATTTTTTGCAATAAGCCAACAGTTATTACTCCTTCCAAGGTAATTTCAAGAACAAATAAATTATATATTTTATAGTTTGCACTACTACTTATATGTTTTGTTTCCAAGCTAAGCAAATAAATTTTGTTTCTATTATACTGAACACCGCCTCATTTCTTGCTTCATTTCACATTATATTTAATTTGATCTTTTATATAAAGTAAATAATACAAAATATAATTAATATCTTCTCCAATTATTCTTTGAAAGGCTACTTGTGAAAAAAACAATACATTGAAAATATTTGCAGGCCTTTCTCTTGAAATGGGTTACTATATACTTTTAAATATAGCAGTTCTCTATTCTTCCCCCTTTCTCCCCACCCACACCCCTTTAACACCATAATAACAAACTAGCTGTTGCTCTCCACATCCATAAATACCATTCCCAAGTCTTCCCCTATTCATAGCTTCTTTCCATCAGTTGCCGTATGGCAGAGATCAAGTCTGTTCCCTAAATCTGCTATTCCTCTCTCAACCTTCCTTTCATGTTATTTTCTATTCTCTTTTCCAGCATCTTCTCATATGTGTTTGTACATTGGCACATCAGTTTTATCCCCCTACAATTTGTACACCTCTTCCTGTTTCTTTTCTTTAAAATAAGTATTAGAACTAGGGCTGCCAAACTCTATTCCTCGATTCTTACTGGTATCGAAAGAATCATCTTAATATTACGATTCTTAGCGATCAATAAAACCGGCAACTAAACAAAATGGCAACATTCAGAATAGGTTAATAATCAATTATCTTCTCTCATATTAGTTTAGTTGCCATTTCACTTACCGTAAATGTCGGCAAATTGTAAATAGACCGTATTGGCCAGATTATAATATGATCCTAACATTTTGAGGTGTTGTACATGAAAGAATGGTCTCGAATATAATATGACTTGACATTATGACAGTATCAAGAAGTAAAAACTTGAACAACTTTTTTTTTTCAAGTAAAAGTTACGTGAGACTGTCAGAATACATTATTCAATTCCAAGCAAACAATCGATATATCACACCGTATATATTGAAAGCTATGATATTCAGATTCAATTAAGATGGCCGATCTCCTGTAAATATATTCTTTGTCGCGTTTCAATTCTTAGTTCTTTTTAGCTCATTGAATAAGACAAGTTTAATAAAAATAGAACAAAAATCGACATAGTTAATAAAAACAGAGCAAAAAAGTTATATTTAGTTTAATTCAATAAATTTAAAGCATAGACCAATATATTCGATATATCATTCCCAAAACCTCTTCACTAATTTCTGGCAAACTAACGTGTGTTGGATCAATTATGGTGGACCACTTTAAACTTTTGGAAAGTGTGAAATGTGTTCTTGACAGTAAAAAAATCTGCAATTTGTTGTATCGATTTTTAATTTATTTGAATTTTTGGTTTGATTTTCAGTTTTGAAGACTTTTACTGTGTTTAGTAAATATCTATAAGACTGTGAGATTAAAGTTTTAAACGAATATGTGTTGTAATGGTTGAGTCCAAGTTTTGCATTCAGGGGGAGTAGGGTATCAGGCACGTTAGATTTTATATATAATAACAATTATTAGATATCTGAAAAAAATAGTTTTTTGACTGTTTTTTACAAAGGTAACTCTTTTAGTTGACAAATTTACAGTTTTATTTGCGACATATGTTATATTTTTACTCTTTCATTAATTTCTTACAATTTAAAAATTAAGTTATATCTACAATTATTATCTTGTTTGTTTAATTGCTACCAGTATGGTACTTAAGTTTTATTTCCAATGTCATTAAGTCAAAACAGTGCACTTTAATTTAATTTGGGGAATTGAATAGATTTGTGTTTTCAACAACTGTTTATTATACTTGTTTTAATTATTTTTATTTAGAAATGTTTGATTCAATGAGGCTTTATTTGTCGGTAATAATAAATGTTTAATACAATTAATTCCTAATATTTTATTATTTTGATTATATAATTTAATACTAAATCTATTTTTTTTGTTTTTATTTCCATGAAAGTTATTTAGTATGTTATAAAGGTAAATACCTAAAAATAAATTTATATGAGGTTGGATGCTTGGAAAAATAACAAAAAAAAAGTGTTCAAGAATCGGAATCAAGGTTGAACTTAAGAATCAGAATTGACAAAAGGAGGTACCGTGGCATCTTTAATTATATCTTCTGATTTCCATTCTTTCCAAACCACTGAGCACCCTGTATAACCATTGTATTCCTTATTCACCTGCAGCTCTTATTATTCCCACAGTCAGTTCGTCCACACCAAGTGTTTCTCATTGTACCATCCTCCACCTCTTTCCTCCTTTTCTACTATATATTACTGCTCTTATGTTTCACTCTCATCTCTTTCCTCTTTAGGGTTGAACATCACAAAATATTTAATCCATAGTTCTTTTCTCTCTCCCTCCATTTTCTTTTTTTACCTGGCTATATAACACCTTGTTACTTCCTTCCACATCCTGTTGCAGCATTTCCATCCCTCTTTGCATCCAATCCTTCCTGGTTTTCCGTACAACTCGCTCCTTTTATTCTCTCTATATTCTTCCTCACTCCTATTCTTATAACTCCTTCTGAATGCTTTATTCTTCTCCTTCACTGCTTCTACCAGTGTATATCCTTCCTCCTATTACTTGTCCTCCCTCATACCTCCTCTGTAGTTCCCACCAAACTGTTTTCAAACCTTTCCCATTCAACCTCTACACTTTGCATCTCATCCTTGGGTATTAAGATTCTTGCCTTTCTTAGGTACAGCTCTTTCCTCTTCACACCCTTAACCTACTTTCTTCCCTTACTACCTTTCTCCGCTCCTTTATGTCTGTCATCAACAACCTGCGGTCACTATCTAAGGACACACTTGGTATTACCTTGATGTTTAAGTTCTGCCTTTTCATTTCTTCATCCATGAGAAAGTAGTCTATCACTGACTTTTGCTCCCCATCCCAACTGTATCTAGTGATCTTATGACATTTTCATTCCTTCTTTTACCAGCGGTTTGCCACTTTCATTTTATTTTTTGCAGATAACTCTACCAGTCTACTACCCTCCTCAAATCTCTCTACTCATCCTTCCTTCCCTTACACCTTTTCAAACTCTACTCTCCCTTTTCCTACTTTTGAATTCAGATCACCCATATCTATTCGACACTTGTTTCCTATATGCCTTTCTAGGTCTTCCTCAAACTTGTCTCTTTCTTCCGCTGGCCACCCCACTTGTGGGGCATACACTTCTATCACTTCCATCTCTTTTTCTTGTCAGTTATTATCATCTTTACTTTACTGTAATTCAGCCATACCCCCACCTTCCTCCTCTTCCTATCTAAGTGTTCTAAAATTCTTTACAGATTTCCTTTTTCTCCCTTTTTTTGTTTGTTTCCTCTTTTAGGATTTTGCGTTGCACGTTTCACACTCCCTCCTGATGAGTTCTGATAGGATGAAACTTAGGTCGGGGGATTGGGCAATGAACGATTGATTTTCTTCAAGAGTGTAACAATACAAGGGTTGTATTGTACAATGAAACCCCACCCAACCCGATGCCGCATATACTATCGTCTGAATCATACTCTCACTCCAAGAAACGTCGACATTAATTCAAATCACCTACAATAGTATTCTCTTCACTATTGTAGTTCCATGTCACTTCAAGCAATATATAAACAATATATTTCAATATAATTCACTATCAACACTCGATGTTCCGACCGGGTTGTCTTAGATGCATCGGATGGGCGTTTTCCCTGCACACCAGGCAAAACCTGTTCTCTGACGTCAGCAGCCAATCCGTCAAAAATATGTTTTGTCAACAAACCTGAGTAGCGACTACACAAAGCGGGATGACCAATCAGCGACTACAAGCAAGTTGGCTTACATGCCTGAGAAGGCATGCCCCTCCACGCTGCGACGTCACCCGGCTTAAAATGGACTATTCCTACCAACATTCCTACGCAGTTAGCTCACTATATAATATGGATGTTGGGAAGATATGATACGACTTTTGAAATAGGCACCGGCGAGGATGGACCTCCGTTAGATTTATTAAATATTGTACTTTTGAAATCGGCGCCATGATGGATGGAATGTGGATATTATTTTATATCGTCAGGAGAAGACTTCTAAAATTCTGGACACTGTAAAGGAAAAGTTAAAATACTCTGTTAATATGTTTTATTTGAATTATGGAACTCCAACTATTTAATTTAATTTTGTTATAGCCGAGATATGGTTGATGTTTGTTTATTAGATGTGGGCATTATTTATATGTGATTTTCTAACTAAATGTAACTTCAGTTTCATGTCGCCATAGGGCTTGTTTCTTAAAGATGTTAGTAAATTTCTTAATGTTAGCTGGTCTAAATTAACGTAATGTTAATTGAAATATACTAAAATCATGTATCTTAATTATCTGGACTTTCCGTATTAGTCTAGCTTTTGTTGTTGTACATTTACATTCATTTATTTACAATTCAATATTTTGTGCAACGTAAATTTGGCAAACTTATAATGTTCATTAACTTAATATCGTTTTTAGACTTTGTTTTGTAGTTGAACGATGCTGATTCAAGTAGTCCCGCGTGAGTTTGCATTAGGTTTGAGATGTTAAACTCTCGTGTATATTTTAATGTAATG
Organism: Timema cristinae; assembly: GCA_039000515.1. Lineage (NCBI taxonomy): Eukaryota > Metazoa > Arthropoda > Insecta > Phasmatodea > Timematidae > Timema > Timema cristinae. Next base: position 3,750,435 of record JBCFYV010000024.1, read on the forward strand.
TTTGTAGTTAAAATATGTATTGTACTTAAAGGTACTTTCGTTTTGTGTAAAATTTAGTATTCAAAGTCGAGATATTTAAAGTAAAAGTATATAAAATTATGATATAACTTTACTTTGGAAAGGTTAATGTTTTCGTAATGTTTGTAGATAATCAGACGCCTTTGTGACAATTTAGAAAGGCTCTTCAAGCTTTTTATATATATATTTTGGATAGATATTGATTTACCATTTATTAATAGCTTTATTGATATAATGCTAACTTTGTCTAATTGCATTCATCTTCTTTAGCATTAATGTATTCATCTATGTTTTTCTTCATTCTACTAGATAATTGAAGAGATTAAGGTCACTAAAATTACTGTTTGTTATTTTTTTAATGAATTAAATTACTCTTTACATTTAACTCTTGCTTATTCTATTTTCTCTTTAATATTGTTATGTTAGATGACTCCCTCTTATCCTTGTAGTATTTTTGTTAGTGACCTATTCCTACGAGGTAAAGAACTGAGTAAGGGGGTGTTACAAGAGGTAGCCCTTAACTCTTTGTTCAATGGCAGCAATGTAAAGTGTGAGCTGTGTTCTTCTTTTCATTAAAACCGCCATATTGTATTAATTAATTTTATATGTTTCTATCCACCTTTCCTTACCTTCTTCTAAATATAATACAATTACCTCATAAATTATAAAGTAATTTTCCTTACAGCTAGATCAGAGTTATTGTGGGTTGAATCGCACACACACGTGTGTGTATTTATATATCGCAGTAGACGGACGCTGTATCATCGTCCACCGTGATGGAGTATCTTTCATAATGCATGGTGAGTGGCTATGTGCCATCCACCACACTATATTATCCACCCTGTACTGTGATACATCATGAGTCACCACAATGCATCGTCATTCATGATATATTGTGATAGAAGATTTACCGTGGTAGATATATCGCCACATCCAAATAAGTAATATCTAAATATTGATGTAAAATGTATCAGAAGGTGTAAGTACCTCTATGCACAGAGATGCGGCTTAGGCCAAAGTCTGTGAGTTTGACATGTCCTTGGTGGGAGAGCAGCATGTTGTCTGGCTTGAGGTCGCGATGCACTATGCCATGGTTGTGCAAGTACTGGAGGGCAAGGGTCACTTCCGCTGTGTAGAACACCGCCATGTTTTCATCAAAATAGCCGTACATTCCCAACAAGGATTTCAGGTCACCTCCCACCATGTATTCCATCACCTGAGCTCACACCAACCAACAAATTAACCACAAGTTTAGAATAATTGGTTAAATTGTTCATTATTAATAGGGGTCTGGATTACCAAACCCTTCCTTCACCTCTGACAAGACATCTTGTGAATGTGAGGAATGCCAGGTCTCCACCGTGGTTCGGATTCCACGTTAAGCTGTAGGTCCTTCATTTCATCTCACAATCACCCTACCATTACACATTAGCGTAAGTGCGTATAACCCGAACGGGTAGTAAGACGCGGTGCTAATAATAATAATAATAATAGGGGTCTGCGACCTTGGGTTTTTTCATTTGAGTCAAGTATTTCCAAAAGTTCGCAAGTTCAAGTTGAGGTTGAGTATATTCATGATTTTAAAATGTTAATATGTATTTGTTTATTTTAAAAGTAAACTAGTATATTTTAAATGTCATCCGTAAACCAACATAAAATGAAAATACATCTTTAAAATGTATAAATACAAACAATGTTTTTAAAGTAAGAATAACACTCATTTTAATAAGCAGTAAATACATAAAAAAGAAGTTAGAAAATTGGAAATATTGGTTTGGATTAGAAATAACACTTTGAAAAAAACTTGATTTAAAAATAAGAACACCACTCAAATAAAAATATAATAGACCAAAATGGTTTCAACACTCGTGTCTTTAAAGTCAATAAAATTAAACTAGTAATTAAAAAATAATAAAAATAACTATTTAATGAGCATATTTCCTCAAAATAAGCATGTATAACTTTAATTACCCTATAAGAATCAAAAGACATTAGAAATTTGTGATTTTTCACAACTTATTTACTATGGGTCTGCGAGGCTGGGTTTTTTCATTCAAGTTGAGTATTCCTAAAAGCTCACAAGTTCAAGTTGAATTTAAGTATATTCATTATTTTAGAATGTTATTTGTTTATTTTAAATGTAAATATCACATCCTTAAATTTGAGATTTAAAGAATTAATCAAACACATGTTCTTAAAATATGAATGACACTCAATTTTATAAATATAAATACTTTTGGGAAAAAAGTTAAGAAATGGAAATATCGGTTTTTAAATTAGAAATAATACTTAAAAAACACAATTTTAAAATAAGAACACTCAAATAAAAATATATGGATTAATAGAGAAAAGAATTAATAATAATAATAATAATAATATTTAGCACCGCTTCTTACTACCCAGTCGGGTTATACGCTTTAAGTACTAATTACGCTAATGGATTAGGAAATGGGAAGGTTGAATTAGAGGAAGTGGACACGCATTTGTGTGGAGGGAGAGTGGAAAACCATTTAGAAAAAACCACCCCCAGTTCACCCGACCGAGATTCAAACCTCGATCTCCCCGTCCTCAGCAGTCGAGTTCAACACGACAAGCACATTAGCCAACTACGCCACCGAGGCGGGTAAGAGAAAATAATTAAAATTGTTCCAACACTCATGTCTTTAAGGCCATTAAAATTACACTAACAATTATAAAATTAAAGTAATAAAATTAGTAATGGCATGATGACTTGAAATGTGCAGTAAGACAGTGTAGAAACACTGTACAGTGATGTAAAGTGATAGTGAAGGTAGCCAACCTGAAAGGATAGTTAGGTTAGACCTGGTTAAGAATCTTGTCTTCTTTAAGTTTACACTTTCAATTTCTTCAAAACTTCCACAGTCGCACATTGTTTTGAATTTTCAGAAATGTTACTTTCCATTAATATCTCTTCATATGAAAAATAAATATTTCCAAAAATTCAAAACAGTGTGCAATTGTGGAAGTTTGAAGAAGTGGGAAGTGTAGATGGAAATAGAAAAGTTGTTTGTTTATATCTAGACCTAACCAGGGGCGGCCCTAGCAATGTTTTCAGGTGGTGCGAGATCTCATTATGGTGCCCCCCTGTACATAGAGACAAAGATAACATACATATTACATGGTGTCTACTAAACTTGACCAATGAAATCCCCGACCTTTTCCCTCATTTTCCCTGATCATTTCCTAAAATTCCCGACTAAAAAAAAAATATATCACATCCTTCTAACTTGCCCCCCCCCCCCCCTACCCCTCTCGTTTTTCTATTAATCTTTTTTATAAATAATAAGAAGTTGTAAAATTTGTATTAAAATTGTTTACTAAGAATTAAAAATATATTACACAGCTACAAACAAAAAAATGACATTATAATTTACTGATTTAATGATTATTGTATATCATTTTCCCGGATTTTTATTGTGATTTACCTACTTCCCCACTTATTCCCGTTTTTTCCCGATCACTTCAAATTCCCGGCTAATTCCCGTTTTCCCTGATTTTCCCGGATGGTAGACACCCTGAAAAGATTAGCATAGTATTAATATGGATTAGAAAAAATAACAGTAAAAAGAAACAATATTTGTTTGAAAAGGTTTATTTAAACTACTATGCTACAGACAACGCTTACATCACGCAAAAGTCAAATTTACATCATAAATTAATTTAAAATTAAAACAAATTAAGAAATGAAAAATGAACTAAAAAGCCTAGATTGCCACTTTCCTCGCTTTTGCGCTTGCAAATTTTTTTATTAATTCAGAATAATTCAAGTCCTGGGCAATACTATTATCTATAGATAAAATTGCTAGATCTGACAGTCTATCCTGACACATGGTTGAACGTAAATAAGTTTTAATTAGTTTTAATTTACTGAAACTTCTTTCTCCGTTAGCGACAGTTACAGGTATGGTCAGCAAAATTCGAAGTGCTGTCCACACATTCGGAAATAT
>JBCFYV010000024.1:3754520-3796346 GCA_039000515.1 Timema cristinae
ATCTCCCCTTTAAAAAGCGCTAGTACGCTTGGGGCGCACCCTGACGGCCTTTTTATGGTACTGTTTGAATATTACTCTCCCCTTTTTTCTAAAAGAAGAGAGGAATACTTCTCTTGTAAAAGAGGATGGTAAGAATTAGGGAGGTTGTAAGTTGTAAGAAAACTGACCAGATAGGTTTTCTCAAGGTCTACTCTAAACTAACCGTAATCGGTTTTAGGGATCGTTTACCTGTCATTCAATAACATTGCATTCAAACCAAACGATGTTTATTTTCTTAGTTTGCTAGTCTCTTGAGGAAAATAAATCTTTAATATTATATAAATGATAATTTTTACTTTCATTTAGTTTAAATACAAAGATCTATTTATTAATATAAATATCACAGTTATATTAATACAAAAACTTTTATATCTTAAGCTAGGTGCTTTTTGAGTTCACAATATTGGCCACGCGTGTATACTTAGGCAGGGTTCTCAAATTCAGGGCACGCGGATCATATCTTGCTTGTCTGCAAAGCTTTTAAATAAGTATTTGGCCTGCATTACACCAATACTCTCTCTCTCTCTCACTCACACACACAAAACAAAAGAGACACACACACACAATAATAGTTTAATTTTAGTGTGAATATAATATTGATATAAAAACACTTAAACCATTTCAAATGCGTTATTGTTTTATCACTTTTTAAATAGTGGATTGTGGGGATTTTTGTTTACATATTTTAATAAATACTGCTTTGAGTGATTCCTAACCCACATTAACATCTGAAAATATAAGTTATGTAATATTTTAATTACATAGCATCAAATAGCTATAAAGAGTTACGTCGGCGGGCACGCGGATTAAAACGCCAGATTATTATGATCTAGTTAGCTGGTGTCGGGGAAGACGAGGCTCGAATTCCATCTGGATGTACAGAGGGTGGATTTTTCCTATTTATGGTCTCCTATTTTCCCCGTTTCTAAAATGCAGTTACATTTCCTCCGCATTATATGTTCCTCATCCTTTACTTACTAGCGTTATTAAAATATGCTTAGTCAGGACGGCTAGTAAGATGCGCTACAAAAACAAAAGTACCTATAGAATATATGTATCTAAGCAAACATGTTTGTATATTCCGTGGCTCTCAACACGCCTCGAGTTTGAGAAACACTGACGAAGGCAATAATTTTTTAGTTTACTGATTCTCACACACCTTTTGAACTATTCTTCTATAATTGCTCCAAATTTCAGCTTTCTATGTCATAAAGAAATGTGAAAATTTTCTGTACTCATTACTTACCAACCAAACCCAACCATCTAGAAGAGTTGAAGGTAAAAAAGGGAAAAGTTTGGAACATTCAGCGGGTGAAATTTTGGGTGAAGGGGCCGGTAGTACTTAATGGGCGGGAAGTTAAGGTAGGGGGGGGAGGGCAGAAACAGAAACAGAGGGTGAGGTGAGTAGCAGCAAGGAGGGGGGGGGGAAGAGGAGGGAGAAAGAAGAGGACAGTCGATAGAGCAGTCGAAGGGGAGTGAAGGGTGATGGTAGAAGAAAATGAGCCGAAAGATTCGTCTAAGCCAGTGGAACCGGGTCAGTGTATGAGAACTTCGAGAGATCCTTCAGCTGTCTAGGTTGGAGAACATCAGACTCTTAATCTGGCAATGAGGCACATAGTCAGGACGGGTCACGATAAAGGCATGTCCATTGCATTCCCTACTCCTGAGGCTCTGGATGGATTCAACTTAAAGCGATGAATCTTCCAACTGAGGTTGAGCCACTGCTCGGTAAGGTTAAGAAAGTATTTGATAGGAGGAAGGAAGTACTTGATGTAGAAGAACTGTATAAGCACTTCGTTAAGGCAAACGGTCGCTTTGCATTTGATGCAAAAGAAACAGGGCCCAGATGCTACGTGTTTACAAAAAACCCCAATGGGTGAAGAAAAAACAAATCAAAATTGGGGCCAATTAAATCAGAAAAGTGCACATGGGGGAATTAAGGAGATGACGAGCTGGTCGGGAATTTACCTTCAAGAGCCTACTAACGGGGGGGGGAAATATCGCAAGAATCAGTTACCCCACGGCGAGATTTTATGGGTTTTTCGATAAAGGGCCTTTTATTTATAAAAAAAAATAACTGAACGGGGGTTGATCAATTTTGTCACAAGGGGTCACTGCTCAAAAAGATGGGGGTTTGTTTTATCCTTGTCATATGACTTTTTCGTTTTTAAGAGGAAATAACCCTACCGGAAAACAGCTGGAGGCGTTTGTAACCCCTTTTGGGGGGAACCCGCGTATTGTTGGGATGGAACGCGAATCACCTCTATGTTAGTGACGATTTAAAAACGGGAAATTGGGGGGGCCTGGGGCTTATCGGGGGGGAAAAGCTGGGGAGATATAAGTAAACCAACGAGGGTGAATTTTACAAATCCCCGATTACGGGGGGGCCACGGTGCCATGTCGAATACGATGTCCCTTGCACCGCGAGGCGGCGGGGATGAAAGGGGTTTGGAAAAATCGGAGGGGTAACAAATGCCAAACATATCCCCTTTGGGGTAAGGGAACACTGTGTTGGGGGGACTCAAGTTAATTTAAATTTTAGGCTTGGGATAATTTAAAGGGGATTTCTCCAGGAATAAAAAAAGGGGGGAATTGAACTCAAAAGAAAGGGGGCTACGAACGGCAAGTTTATGGGGGCAGCTATCCCTGAAAGGAAGGAGTTTCCCCCAACAGAAAAAATGTTTTGGGCCAAGGCTGATAAATGGGGCCATAAAACGCTCGCAAAGGGGTACCACTAAAAGGCCCCAAGGACAAAGATTCCTGCTGGATTGCATAGAACGAAAAGGGGAATATGAATCTCCCGGGTGACGAAGAGACTGGAACTTTATTTTCAAAAAGACTCAACAAATTTTGGGGAATCCCCTTCCCCAATGGGGGCAGGGAAGATAACCCCCCCACCATATCTCCACCAAAGCCGGGGGGACATGACCCGGGGTGGAAGTGGGCTGGTTCATGGCCCCTTGATACCGGGGGGGACATGTTTAATAGTGGGGGAACAAAAAGGGATGGGGAATGAGACTAACTATTAAATCTAGAGAGGGCCACAACCGGGAAAGGGGAATAAAGGGCCGTAGCCATATAAAAAGGGAAACGGGTTTTCCGGCCCCAGGGAATCTTGGGGCCCTTCAGGCCCGGGATAATAGCCCCCTTTCTGACGAATTGCAAAATATGTACGCTCAACAATCCCTCTTAACAAAGGAATTTATTCATAGGGTAAAAAAGGACCCCAACTCCCAAGTCGAAAGGGCCCGAATCTTTTTTGAATGATTGGCAAGCTACGGGAAAAAATTTCCATAAGTGAATATTTTCGAAGGGGTGGGGATCACGGGCAGCAGTACGGTTTTCAGAGGGGTAATACGGGGATCTATTTTGGAGGCTTTGACCTTTTGTAGGTACGGGAAAAATATGTGGGGGGGGTTTTGTGGACACTCGGACCTTCATAACTTAGGGGGCCGGCCCCAAACAATGGGGGATTACATTGGGGGAAATTCTCGGGTTTTTCAAACTGTGGGGTAGATCGACCCTAGGGTCCAGGAATCAAACACCAAAAGCTAACGGGGGAGGGCCCCGGGGCGTTTTGGGGGCCGATTTTACTGGGGCTCGACCCTTTGCGGAGGGGGCTTTTCCCTGGAACGGCGGGAGGGGTCGCCTTCGCTACATTTTGGGTAATATGGAAGCTGATCAAGCATAACCAAAAGACGGGCTGTGTTCGGGCCTTAACTTTTGGGTTTAAGCAATAAAAATTGGGCCTTTTGGCCCAGCGAAGAACATACGTGCTATTCAGGGGATGGAGGAAATCCTGCTTTTAAAACTTGATGACAAACATTGGGCGGGGGGGAGTACAATCCCTGGGGTCCCTTTGCGAAAGTAATTTCTTTACGCACGGGGAGAACGCGTGGGGTAGACCTTGGATTATGAAAAAGATTAAAGTATAGGTATTAGGTTTTTTTTTACCTAAATTATCACTTCCCCTAACTTGCTATCGCGGGGCTATGGACCAGCATTGGGCCATCGCAAGCAGGGGGCCAAGGGGTAAGAGGGGGCCTGCAGGGGAGAAACTTCTCGGGTTTCCAACTTATAGAACTGGGACCGCCGTTTCTGCGCGGGGTATCTGCCCCTTGATTTTGGGATAAGGAGGGGGGGCTTCTGTTTTCTGAAAAAGAAGGGGACAAGGGGAGCTTTGACGAGGGAAGGGGGGGGCCCAAAAGGACAGTCCGGAGGCTCCCCTGGACAAGGGCAGACAGTTGGGGAAAGTGAAACCAAACTTACGATTTTCCCGAGTCAAGAACGATTGAGAGGGGCATCTTGACCCTTCCGGGGCTGTCCTTTTTGACGGACAGGGGCCTATAAGGGGTTCTCTCAACTTGGACGACAATAGTGTTTTTGCGTTGGGAAGGGGGGCCACCCCGAACACGTAGTGCTGGGTCACTTTCTTGGGGGAAAAGGGGGGGATTTCGGTGCCCTTACAGCGGGAGGGGTATCCACACGTGGGACGGGAAGGGGGGCTTCCTTGACAATCGGGGATGACCATCAAGGGAAAGGGACAAAAAAACAACGACTTAGGGAAATAACTTTTATGGGGGACGGATGGGACAAACGTACAATCATGACATAAACTTGTAAAAGCATGACAAACAGAACGACGAAATTTTTATAGAAATGTATTTATTGGTAATAAATGCTAGGGAGACGGCTAAGGGGAATTGGATAATCTCCTGGATTTCCGAGCCCACCGAGGGTACTCCCCCCTGGTTTCCACAGGGGAATTCGAACCGGGGGTGAAATTTCCCGGGCGGGAGAAAAAGGAACAAATGGGGACGGGGGATGCCCCTTTCCCGCCTTTCGACCCCTCCACTTGGGAAACAGTAGTTTTTGGGCCCGGATGGGCCCCTGTTCGGGGCACCATTCACGGCGTCTCATGGGATGGGGGGCCTTGGACAATTCATCCAAGGGAGAAAAAATTTTTAAATTTATAGTTGATAAAATTCTTTGGTTATTGACAAATTCCTATCAAGTAAAGATTTTTGTAAAAGTAATATTAAAAGGGGTTAAGGTCCGAAATAAAAAAAAAGTAAGGGGTTTTTTTAGTGGTAGGGGGAGCGAAAATCTTCTACGCCCCCCGGTGGGGATGGGGGGTGCTCATTCAACGGGGCGGGCTCTAAAACTTTCCCGGCGGCCGGGGGGCAAGGTTTTGGGGGGGTCCCGGGGGGCTTTAAATCCCCGGGGGCCCAACTTTTAGGTTAAAAAAAATTTTTCAGGGTTTATAAGGCATTAGGTTTGGGTAAACATAATTATTATTTTAAAATGGATTAGAGAGGGTTGTAAAAATGTTTAAGTTACGGGTGAATACCCCCAAATTCATTCTATTTTGGGGGCAAAAAGGTTAATAAAAATTTACTATATTAAATTATTTTCATTTACTAAACAAAAAACAAACTTAAAAACGAAAAAAAAAAAATTCGTATAAGCCTATCCTAAAAATCATTTAACGAAACTTCTACACAAAGTTTTCATTAAAAAACAAATTTAAAAAATTTTTAAAGATATTTATTCATTATTTTTATCGAATTTTTAATGAAATATGGATTGGGTTTAAAAAAACCAATTTATAACAATAAAAACTTTAATATATTTTTTTTGGCAATTATAAACAACAAACATAATAAAATTTTTAAATATTTAAAGTTTATTCTTTTTATCAGTATAAGGAACTGTAAAGCTTAATGTATACCCTTTATTAAATTTAATAAAGTGGGTATAATTCCCCTTTTTTAAATATAACCTTTTTATTCTTAAAACATGTTTCTCATAAGAACATTGAAAAACCGTAAACTGCACACACACCTCCCCCCCCCCCCCCCAACCCCATAACAAGATAAAGACGCCCCTTTTTGGCCTTGGCAGGCTATTTTTTTCCATCCAAAAATTTTTAAAAACGTTTAAAATTTTTAAAAAACTTTATGGGGACCATCTTAACATACATACCGCCTACATACAAATTTTTTTAAATTTACAGGTCGAAAGGGTTTTCCCCACTTTAGCTTAATCAAAAATTATTTGTGTAAGATTTTTACAAAAAAACTAAACTAAATTAAAGGTTTCGGAACCCCCAAAAAAATTTTACCGAATTTTTTCGAAAACTTAATTCAAAAAAATGGCTTTTTATACCCGTCGGCTCAATTAACAAAATTTAACAGGGGGGGTTTTGGGAGGGTTAAAAAAATAAAAGCCTTTGTTTTTAAAGGGAAAAATTCTTAAAAATTTTAGTTAATGATCAAAACATAATATTTTATATTTCTTTATAATATTTTTAAATTTTTTCCTTCACTAATATCAAATACTAATTAGGGTTTTAATAAATATTAAACCTTTTATAAAAAAACCTGGGTCAAACCCAAAACCACTTTAAACATTAAGAAGGCCTTTTTTGGGTTATTTACAGCTTGGCTCAATATTTCAAGGCCTACCTCACTTTAATGTAAAGAAAAATTTACACTGTATGTACATTTTTTTTTAAAAAGGGCTCACTTTTAAAGATTTTTGGGCATCTTAAACAATACCTCCCTTTTTACTATCTTTCAAATTCTGCCCATTGTTTTACCCTTGGGGTTCACTTAATGTAAAGGTTTTTTAAGAATTTGTTTTTTTTGGGGGGGAGAGGGGGAAAACTTTGGCGGCGCTTTGGGGGGGGCTCTGCAAATTTACGTTTTGATGGGGGTCGGCTCAGGGGGGCTGGCCCACGAAAAGGGTCAATTACGGGCCTTTTTGAAAAGAAACACCTCCCAAGGTTAGTTAAGGGGGAGTTTGACCAATCCACGCTCACGATCGAAAACCCTTGTTGTTTAATTTAAAAAAAAATTAACAATATCTTTCCACCCCTTGTTATACTTCAATAAACCTCAAAAAAAGGGAACCAGCAAGCACAAACTTAAAAAATAAAACCCTCCCCACACCCACCAAAAAAATTTCAAAATCCCAACCTCCCCACCTTTTGGGAAAATTAGAAAAAAACAAACGTCGGGTCAATTTTTCAAGGGGGGCCAAAATTACTAACACCAAATATTTTAAGCCAAAAAACCTTAAACACTATTAAACAAACTTTTAATCAATTTTAGAATTCCCGATTCCCCGTTTTTTAGGGGAAATAAAAATCATTTTGTTAATTATGTTTCAAAGAAAATATTTTTTTAAAGTTAGTGTAACGTACCTTCACCTCTTTTGGGGCCAAATTTATTTTAATTTATTTAAATTTAATTATGTAAAACACAAAAAAAAAGTTTTGGATTTTTTATTTTTGACTATTGAGAGGAAAATTTTTAAAAAGAAACACAAAAACCAAAAAATTTTAAAAAAACCTTTATTCCTAAAAACCCTCAAATACTTAACAGACACAAATGAAAATATTTAAAATTTTCGATATCGTAAAATACCGTTCAACCTCACTTTCCAATGACCACAAATCTTGCCCCCCAATTGCCCTTTCCACCCCGCTATACCAGTGAAACCAACCCACTCCACAATCATTTCCTCACATTCAAACACTCCCCCCTCTTATTCGAAACCCCTCCCTCCCCCCAAAAAAGGGAAGAAAACTTGCATTATTTTAACTACTCTTTGGGGAAAAAACACCTTTTCCAAATTTTTTTTCTCTTCAGAGGTTAAAAAAAATTGCGGGGTGCTTTTTAAAAAAACGCGGGCCCCATCCTGTAAGGGGTCAATCGACAGCGTACCTCTTAGGCTGATTTTTCATTTCATGGCTCCTCACCCTGGATAGGTCCGAAGGCTTACTCCTGTTGAGTTCTTTCATGAGCGGGCAGGAGGTTTTCCTCTCTTCGGGGGTACCAACTGACCCTGGGTGAAGGGAGGGGTTTTATAGAAAAGGGGTTTGGGGGATCAACTCATTGACCCCTTGGTCTGGGGATTTGATTTGGTTGGACCTTTGGGTGTTCAAATTTTGAAATTTTTAGTTCTCCCCTAGACCCATATGACCACATCAAATTGAAAGGCTTGTTTAATTAAATTTTAAAATATCACTTTTTTTCTTTGCAAATTTCCCAACAACACTTTTTCTCGGGGTTTCTGTGGGAACAAGCATAGTTCGACCCCCCTCGAAAAATTTTTGGGATTATAAAAGGGACCGGTAACACCAAAGGGGTTTATGCCCTAAATCTTTTTAAAAACTAACCTCCTTATACACCCCAAAAAATAATTTTCATAATGGAGTATCCAATACGGGAATTTAGAAAAGCATCACTAAATTTTTTCCACCAATAGGGCTGCTTTAAATTTTTAAAAACCACCCCCCCTCTCCGCAAACCATTTAAGGGGGATTATTGAAATAATTTTTTTTGATTCCTAAATGGGAACAAAATTGAGAATTCTAGTTAAATTGGGGGGCCTTTATCTGATAAATGAGGGGGGAAAACCCAAAAATTTTAAAAAAATTTTATTCAGCATTTTAATTTGTTGAAAATTAATTTTTTACGGGCTGAACTTTAAACCCACCTGCTGAAACATAAACAAAAATAAAAAATACACCTTTTAGAGACCTAAAAACCCATATGACCTTTTCTGTTGATAAGGGGCTTTACCACTTTGGTAACGTGGCTGTTTTCATCTTTGGCAAAAAAACTGTTTAAAACATTTTCAATATCCAATAAATTTTTGGGCCACCACACAAAACTTTTCCAATTTTTCCCTTTAACAACTCCCTTTTGGACCCTCTGTACTATAATACTCGGGTCTTACATGGGGTATGACACCCAGGGGCCCCAAATAAAAAATCAGGAACAATTATTATTTATCCCGGGGGTTCCCCCAAACTTTTTTTGGGTTTTTAAGGTAACCCCTTTTTGATCGTATGAGTTCCGAAACTTTTTTTCTTTAAACTTTTTTTATTTCTTTGGGTAAGTATTAATTTTTGGGCCTAAAAAAAAACTCTAATCCTTTTAAAAAACTGCTTTCTTTGGCTAAACGGGCAAACAGCTGTGTTCCGGCCCACATCGGGGGGTTTAAATGTCATAATTGAATTTGAAAAATATAGCATCCCTCAATCGAACAACCACCGGAAACCCTTTTGACCCGAAGACGAAAAAACACAGGCCGTTTAAAAATAAAGGTCAAAAAAAGGCAACAAACTTTTTTACCCAAATTTTAAATGCCGTTTCCTTTTCTACTTGACTCCACTTTCCCCCCCAATCAAGGGCCGACTACAAGTGATTGGCCTTTCAGTGCCTTTTCCCCATGTGCAACAATACTCCCCCTAACCGAAAAGCTACTCAGTAAGGGATTTTTTTTCTTGGGGTTGAAGGGGGTATCTCCCCTTCAAAATCCCATTTTTTTTTTTTTTTCAAAAAGATTTACACTTGCTTTTGGAAAAAAACCCCCCATTTTTTTAAAAAAGATTGAAAGGGGGATCCTAAAGTATTGGGGTCGGGTACAAATTTACCATAAAAAATGACGCCCAAAAAATTTTTTAAATCTTTAGGGGAATTGGGGTTATTTCAAAATTGCTTAACCCATTTCAGGCATTTGTGATACCCTCCTTTTTTTTGATTGTAAAGCTTCAAAATTTGTTAGACAATTTATTGATTATCAAACCCCCCTTCCCTTTGACAAAACGGAATTTTGGGGGAACCAACCCCACCCGGGGGCGGGTTCAACTTTAAAATGTATCCTCCTTTTACTCCAATCACCCTACCATTACAATTACGAATGCTAAACCCGAAAAGTTGTAAGACCGGGTAATAATAATAATAATAATAATAATAATTTTAAAAAAATAAAATAATAATAAAATTTGAAGGTTTTTAGGTTTTTTCCTTAGTATTCGCAACTTTTTATTTTACATACATTAATAACATTACATTAAACCAAATTTCCAAATTTCCCCTGCTCCAAACACAAAGAAACAACATATTGTTTCCATTATGGATTACAAACATAGCACTGTTCAATGATTAAATTAAGGGCCAAACACTGAAATTTCCAACTCCCCGCTTCTCCCTTTGGGGGAATGTTGCCTTGTTTTTTTAAAATAATAATTTCATAGGTAGGGGGGCACGGTTTTTTCTAAAAATGGGCAATGTTTTTTTTAAGCACCCAAAAACAACAACCCCCACTTCACTAAGCCATTGGTTTCCCCATTTTTCTATATTTAATTAAAAACCCTCACTTGGGCCTTTAAATCTATCCTTTAGCTTTTAAGCAAATGGAAAATTTTTTTGGGTTTTAAAAACTTTGGGCCCCCCCCTGCTTCAAATTTTGGGGAATTTTTGCCCTTTTTAAAGTGCCAATTTTTCGGCAAAAATTCTTGGGACATTTAAATCATTCTATTTTTTATCAAATTTGGCATCATTACTTGGTTCACTTACGAACTTGAAACCAAATACATTATAAATCTCTCCCTAAAAAAAAGGGCCCCCCTTTAAATTACAGGAAATTATTTTTTTACTTCCCCTTTTAAAAAAAATGAAGGGAAAATCTCCTAACAAATTTTTAGGTTTTCTGAAATTTTTAAATATCTCATTTTTTTTAAATTCGTACTCCGTAATTATTTTTTTGCCCCAAAAAAAATTGAAGCTTTACAATAATATCTCCAATTTATGAAATATCTTATTTAATTTAAATTATAACCCTTTCATCGCTTAAAGCACTTCTTCTTTTAAAAATCATGATCATGACGTCACCATGCGGGGAAAGAATTGACCATATAAGATTTTTAAATAATAACTTCCTTTTTCTGGGAAAGTTCGAATAAGATTTAAAATGTAATTGAGCATTTCCGGGGTCCGAAGCTTCTTACACCGAAGTTTTTGTCTTTATTTTTTTTTTTTATAACAACCTTCTCGAACTTCCTGAGAATGGATTAACAATAATGGTGCAAGTAAGGGCAAACCACTAGTCACTTCACTACAATGGAGCAAACCCTGAATACTCGGACTGCAAATCCGCGAAATTTTTTTCGGGCAGAATATCTATTTTCTCAAAAAACCGAGATTTAAAAAAAGCATGTCCATAAAAGTTGGTTTAATTTTAAAAATAACAAACAACAATAACCCATAATTGGGGGCTCGATCACGGGCTATAAATACCAATTATCTCACCACATAAAATACCGGACCCTTTAATTTTGCTCGACCACGGGGGAATTATAGCTAATTAAATGGATAAATTTAATCGACGCCCAACCGAGAACCAATCAATATTCATCATCGGCTAGACGTCCAAAAAATATAAGGGGCCCCCCGCGGAGCATAATTTTCAATAACACTTTTAAATTGGCGCACAACTAGGGGCCCTAAGGAAAACCTTCAAATGGCGCCCCTTTTTCGCCCAATTTAATGTTTCTGATTTACGGGTCCCCAGTTTGGGGCCAATTTAAGTTTATTGAAAATTTTGCTCACTGCTCATACTCCATCAACCCCAGGGGCAAAAAAACCTGGGGAACCAGCGGGGAGAGGGGAAAAAAATTTTAAGGAATTTTTAGGGGAAAGAAGCACATTTTACCCATACCTCTAATGGGGGGCAGGTTGAGAGGGGGAAATTTTAAAATTTATTTTCCGAAACATATAAAATCTGGGACAAATTTCCCCAATGGGCTTACGATTTTTTCTGCACTCCCCCCAAATTTTGGTTCTGAGGGCCATTATAGGAAACTACCAAAAGACTTGAAGGCATCAGTAGCTTTTTCACACAATTAAATACAACTACGGGGAAAAAAATATACTTACCCCCGGAAGGTCGGGGGTTATACGTTCGGGGGGCGGGTTATTTTCTTATCTTAGAACAAAATGTCGCGTCCGGGCTCATCGGGGTTTTGTCACCACTTTTTTGTAAACAAAGAAAAAGAAAAACAAACAAACCATAGTGAAGATGAGTTTTAAAGGTCCATCAAATTTTGGGGACCCAAAACCGGGGATGAGGGGGTGGAACATTTTACAGGGCCATAATCAAGGGGTACCCATAGAAAAATTTATTAGGGATTACTTTGTAAATGGGACAAGAAGGGGGGAAACTTTTTCCCGCCAGATATGGCACCGGGGTCTATTAAATAATAAAAAGGTAAATTTTTCTGGGGATTGTTCAGGGGTACGGGTCCGAAGAGGTTACAAAGGGAAGGTAAAACGTTATTTGGTCTGGGGGTTTGGAGTGGTTCAGACACAAACGAGTTTTTTTAAAAAATAAAATCCTACTTGAGCTTATGGGGAATATTTCATGCGGGGGCTTTTCGGTTTAACTGTTGGATGATGGGGGTTTTGGGGCACTTTGAGGACCCAAAGATTCTACATACTATAGGGGAAATATCGACCCCCACCCCTTTAGATCTTCGGGGAGGGTAAAAATTACCTTTTACTACTTCCTGGGGTGGAAATATTCCCCAACGAATTTTGGAAGGAGGTTTTTAACTGGGGGCTCGGCGGGGCACCCCCACCCTAAAACACAACGCACAATGCGGAAAAACCCATTGGGGAAAAAAGAATCAATTAAGGCATAATAGGAATGGGGGGAAACCCAATATCAGGTTTGGAAAAAGGAGGGGGGACCCCAAAACTGGGGCGGGGACTTGCGGAAAACAAATTGGGGGGAAACATAAACAAAATTGGGAACCTATTTGGGGAGGGAAAAAAAAGAAAGAAAAGGGGAGGGTCCAACACAAACCAAGCCAAAACCCAAATAAAATGGGAAAGGGGGGGCACTAAAGGGGAAAAGGGGTTACCCCTTTAGGGACGGAAACCCCGGAACGATGCTTATCCACAAGAAGAAAGAAGGCCACAGGCGCGAGGGACTTGAACTGGGGCATGAAAGGGGGGGCGGTTTTACTTTTCCCTCCCCGATCGTTGGGAAAATTAACTAAAATCATAATCACCAACGGGCTGGAAAATTTTCAAATTATAAGGTCTTCAAAAAAAAGGGAAAATTTTGATAGGAAAAACTTTGGGAATTTGTGACCACCTCGCAAACTTTAAAACCCCACGGGGGATGGCCCCCGGCTACGCCACACATACTATCCGTAAAGGGGGGTAGCACCATTTAAAAGGGCAATTATGGGAAAAGGACGTGACCGGTTCATTAAATCCGCAAACTTGTGAAAAGATGGGGTTTGAGTTGGGGTTTTTCAGGAACCCATACCTTGAAGGGAAAGTTTTCCCATAGCCCTGGGCCAGAATTGTTTTTAGGAGAAGCTCCAAAGAGCCAATAGTGGTTTTAAAAAGAAAACCCCTAACTAAGTTGAAAATCTCTTTTAAACCCGTGTAACTGCTAAACGGGAAAATACTCAGGGAGGTGTTTTAAATGGCAAAACCCATATTTTCAATTTAGATCCAATTGACCATAATTTAAAATTGGAGATAAATTTAAAATACCAGGTGTGCCACCATAAATTTCCGCTGGGTAAGCTAATCTCCCATTGGGATAGTAATAGGGGATGGGAAATAAAGGGGGGTCTTTGGGGGAATTCACTATGGGCATGGCTTGAGGTTGCAAAAAAACGAAAAATCCCCTAAACAGGGGGGGCTGGGGGTTCTTTTAACATTACGTCACTTTGTTAAAAGCCCAGTTCAGGACATTTGGGAATTGGGGGGGTTTTTTTGGGGCAACGTCCGGGCATGACCATAAAACCTGATCTCTTTGAATTTTTCGCGGGGGGTGGTGATAAAGGGGAAGGGAAAAAAAAGGGGAAAACAAAATAGCAAAGCAAATGGAGAATCGAGGGGTAACTGATACTCCCTCCCTGCAAAAGGGGGACAATTCAACATGAAGGCCAAACACTGACGTGGGGTCTGCGGAGCAATAGGGAATCGATACCCGTGGGGAAAAGGGGGTACCAGGGTTTTAATAACCAGGAATGAAGACTGCAGATCTCGACAAGGCAAGGAGAACGCGTAGGGAAAATTAAAAGGGGTCAAAACCCCGGGCGGGTTGGTGCGTTTAAAAAATCTAAGGGGGGCAAGAAGATTTTAGATGGTTTACAGGGGAAAGGGGAAAAATTGGGGGAAAAAGTACAAATTACAGAGGGGGCCTTGGGGGGCCGTTTAAATACCTCCGGGGAAAATTTCGCCCCCCCGCCATGATAACCACGCTATTTAAAGGGTGATGGGGGGGACCACGCCACGGGGAAAATCTGCGGGGTTTTTTTAATGGAAAATTGTTGCCAATACGACGTACAGAAAAGAAGACACCAAAAGTTGAGGAAGGTGGGGAAGACATAGAAAGAGGAAGAGTAAACCTTTACGGCGGAGGGGCGGAACATTCTCTTGTAAAAAAAAGGGCCTGGGCCGGGGCGGAAAAGGCGAGGCTGGAGAGGGGGCTGACCTTATTTCCTTTCCTTTCAGGGTTTAAAAAAAATGCCTCGCTCAAGGGAAATCCCCAAAATCTAAACAAGCGAGTAATCGTGCTAAGCAAAGGGGGGGTAAAAAACCGCTTATTGAATCATACAGACCCATCTGCCTGTTGAACACAGCAGGAATTCAGGGGAAAATTTTGTAAAGATTATGAGACCAGGACATCCCCGGGGAGCACAGCAGCATAGGCTTCCGAAGAGGGAGGGCGACAGAGACGCAATCTGCAGAGCAATGGGAAAGTTACTCGGCAAATGTAAAATCGTAGGGAAAATTTGTGGGGCACTCAGCGCTTTTTTCAACCTTTGGCCGGGATTTTTACAATTAAGAGAGATTCATGCCGGGGAGCTGTAAGGGGTCTTTAAACTACTGTTATAATACTCCACCCCAATTCCAGGAAAAAGGTTAAACTCTGCAAGGGGGTGTCCCCAGGGGTCGGGATGGGCCCATATTTTGGGGTTTTAGCCTGGAACCATGTTTACTTTTGGGGGGGATCCAAGACCGGGGTTTGCCCTTTTTAGACGACCCCCTAATAGTAAAAAGGGTATCGAAAGGAATTAAGGAAAAAAAAAACCGTGCTTTAAGAACTTAACCTGGTTTAAAATTCAAATTAAAAATGCACCGGGGAAACGACTTCATGCTTTTTAAGGGGTGGGAAGGGGCCCACCCTAAAAATTGGGACGAAACCCATAAAAGAAGCCCTATGGTCAATACAAAGGAAGCTGGGTTTGAAGAGTGGGAATTTCAATGTGGGAGGGGGGAAACCCCCCAACAGGGGGCTTATTGCATTACACTAGAAGCAAAAGGGGAAAAACCAAAAGCCGGGGGAAATTAGTACAAGACGAGGGCCCAAACTTTTTAAAAAAATTTAGACCGATTGCATGGAAGGCAATAACAAAACACCCATAAAAATTAAAGGGGCACGGGGGAAAAAAGGACGGACACTGCAAGACGAAAAAGAACGACACGGGGGGGGACTGCAGGCACAGTGGGTTAGCGGGGAGTGAGTAGGGAAAAAAGGATTTTTTAAAAGGGGATAAGCGTAACAATCCTCCGGTGAAAAAAAAAATGTTATTTCTGGGAGGAGAAAAGCGCGAGCCCGGGGAACTGGATTCCCAGGACGACTGAGTGTCTGAAGAACACGGGGGATGCCCTTGAGATCCAAAAGACAGTTTTTCCAGTCGTATAAAAAAAAAGTTAGTGGAATAAATATGAACCTGAGGGGTTCCCTGCACCGTATGACCCACCACCTTGGAAACAAAAGAGGGGTTATGGTTTGAGGGCCCTCAGAGTCAAATGGAGAAAGGCGGCTGCCCTGCAGCCCCTGGGTGAGGTGTTCCCCGGCAGTAATGGGGAATAGAATAGTTTGGGTATTTTAGTTTAGCTTAGCTTAGTTAGTAGTTAATATAGATAATTAAGGACGGGGAACTAATAGGGGGTAGTTTAGGAAATTCAGCTCCCAAAGGGGTAGAAAGTGGGCGGGCACCAACTCTGATAGGGCGCCTCCCCAGGTGGTTTTAAAGGGGATGCCCCCTCCTGAGCGCTTGGCGGACTCGGGAGTGAAATCCCGAGCATTGTGAAGGGGCCCTAGGGGGGAAGGGTACCGGGGGCGTAATATACCCGGGGTGGATAAAAATTGAGCTAAGGGTAGTTGAATTTTCAATTTAAAAGTTAAGAGCCAAAATATGTGTTGAAAATGTTTAAAAAGAAATTCATATTAAAATTGTGTAAATTAAGTAAAAGTGTTGGAAAAAACGGCCCGGATTTAAAGATTGTAAGATCCCGGGGGCCGGTAAACACTGAATAAATAAATAAATACTCACTATCACTTGAAATCCATCCTGACTACTCACTGCAACTCCGTCCGCATCCCTACGATTATACTATAGGGCGCGAAAATTTGTTCGCCGATGACATATCTATTTTCTCCAAATAAACTAGATTTAAGATAAAAAACATGTCAACAGATAAGTGGTATTTAAATTTTTAAAAAGATTTAAATCCCAATAATCCTTTAATTGGCGCTCGATCACGGGGCTATAAATACCAATTAACTTTGCCACATCAAAATACTGGACCGCTTTAATTAGTGCTCGACCACGGGGCAATTTTTCACTAATTAAACGGGAAACTTCAATTTACGCTCAAGCGACAACCAGATCCAAATCATCAATCGACGCGGAGAGAGACGTCCAAAACATCATAATTACGCCCAAAGTAAGCAGTAATATTTCAAAACACTTCAATTGGGGGCACAACGAGGGACCCGTAAATCAGAAACACTTCAATCCTGAAAATTTTTTCTTGTATAACCTTTCTTAAATAGCACTGCATTAGCCCCAGTGCCTAGCTGTTCAAAACATTGAAAACCCTTTAGTGTGACCAATACTGAATGTAACCTCTCAGCATCAATGATTGAGGTTAAACAATCTAAATATTTCCTATCCCCTCTCCTTCCACTGTTTTTCCATAAGATTGATTAGAGGTGACCCACTTTAATTTTAAAGGACACATTCTTTCAAGTGCCCCCTACATTTACAAATGGCATAAATATATTTGCCAAACCTGCACTTGCTGCTGAGTGATTTGTGAAACCCCGCAAACAGCACAAGGAGAACAGGGATAAAAATTCTGTTTGGGGGACGATTATGCCTACCCTGTTGACCAGCGGCCATTTTGAAAATTTCTTGTTCCCTTTTAACATATATATTTTCAAAAAATGTGTTTGCAGCAATCACCTGCTGAGCGATCTCCCTAGCTTTGCTAATAGTTAACTTGGTGGGGTCCTCGGTAAATAAGAGTTCTTTAACTTCCTTGTCTTGTACACCCATCACAAATTTGTCAAGAAGAGTAAAATCTAGGTGGGCCCAAACGTGAAACTGGAAGACAGATGCTGAACTCTAGTGGCCCAGTCTGCTACTGATTCATTAAGCCCACAACATACATTATAAAATTCAGATCTTTCCTTAAAAAAAACAGAAACCCCAGTTGAATAATGTCAATTTAACAAAGCTATGAAATCCACATACCTTTTAGTTTCAGGAGTATCGGGCACACATAAATATATTAACAACTTAAAAGCAACCTGATTTAGATGACTCAGTAGCGTTTCACACTCTTTAGCTTCCAATCCACTAAGCTTAATAAAATTCGCCAACTTCCTCTTGAAAATATTCCAGTCGTCCTCAGCGGGTTTAAAAATTCTTTAAGATGCCCAATATAACCAGCCATGGTCGACATTGATTTTAACGAACTAAGTTACTTGGATCCCATCTTCGTCGACAAAGTAATGTTTCTAAATTAGTTTAGTTTTATAGGTTATCTTAGCATAGTCTGCTAAACTATTTGTTTTACATGACATCAATATCTCATTACATTTAAACAAAACTTCCTAGTTCACTGCTCCCAAACACAATGATCATCCGCATATGTTTTACCATGTCATGGATTACAGATATCACAGCACGGAACATTCCATGATAAATCCACAGTATTTAATGGAGGGTTTTAGGAAGTTACACTTGTCCACATTAACTCTGATGCTCTGAAAACTGGCAGCCTCTGAAACACTGACTTGAGCAACTGATAATGTTGAGCTTCGGTTTCATAGCTAACACAGATATCATCATAAAATCTTGAACTCCTTAAATATCTTTCAAAAGCCCCTCAACTGTTCTCTGCCATATATAAGGAGCAGTAATAATGTAAAATTGAAGTATAACATAGTGATATAACCCCTTTTTAGTGTTAATTGTTAAGTTCTTGCGATCAGACTCCTTAACTTCAATATGATTGAAAGCCTGGCTAATATCAAGTTTTGAATAACAAACAATTTCCTATATTTGCAAGAATAACTTCGATGTTCGGAATGGGGCAGTCCTCGATGATGAATTGAGGGTGTATGGTTGTCTTAAATCACCACAAATCCTGGTTGTACCGTCACTCTTCATTACAGGAACCACTGGAGTAGCGTGGTCTGCATGGGTAGCTTCAGATAAAATACCCTCTTTTTCCAAGCGGGTTCCATCTTAAGTACAAGAGATTAGGCCACATTGCGAAGTCTCCTTTACACTGGAACAGAGTAGAGCTTAAGTCGGATATGAGCCACCACGCCTTTGACTTTGCCTACTCCTTTTCTTAAAACATTCTCAAATTTTACTAAGAGATTCTGGAGATTTTTCATTTTTGTCTGGGGTTTTTGAAGGTTTATCGAAGGTTTATCAGTTCTTAAAATTTCTGTCAAATTTAACTTACTAGTTCGTAACCACTCAAGACCCACTATGGTGGCAAAATCCCCCTCTACTAAGTATAAATCCAATTTGTTTCCATTAACTAGAACATTAGCTTTAGCCAACAATCAGTGGCGTGCCGTCAATGGACAAGTAGGACTTGGCTAGTCCCCAGTCATTTTAGTATATTTATTTTGAGTTAAATTTCCATGGGGAAAAAAATACATAAAATAACATATATCTGAGTCTCAATTTGCGTTAAAATACTCAACGATATGATCACTATTTTTGCGTCCCGGATCCCCTTCCCCTTACAGTAACAATACACTCACATTAGAAGCGCTATCACAATACTCAATTATATTTGCACGGTCCCCTTCCCCTCTCCAACTATTATCGGAAGCGCTCGAGTCTTATCGGCTCTTACCGGGGAGAGGACCAATTGAAGCCAGCCTAGTCCACCTGAATAGTAAGATATATTCAAATGCTTGGCGTTCTGTCACAAGTAAATGTAATTTGTGTTTGCTTCTTTTAAGTGTTAGTGTTGTGGTTGCTAAGCTTATGTAATTGTTCTCATTAATGAAAGAGATTTTGTGAAGTATTTGTTAAAGTGTTCAATAATCAATTTAGTTTGACATTGTTTGAAAGTGTGAAATATTTAAGGGGACTTGGATTTGGAAAAGGTTCCCTCACAACAAAGCTTGGGGAAGGGACCTGAGACAAGTAGCAGGTCAGTGAAGGTAGTTCAGTGGGATGTAGCAGTGACGATCACCTTTTGCAATGCTGTGTTCTCAACCGATTATTCGTAGTTTATTTTTGAGACCTCACTTTAGAATAAAAGCAGCAAATAATAATAAAAGGTAGGCCAATTTCAGACATTTCTGCTAGAACAGAAATGAAAGAATATACACGTTATTTCTAAACAGAATATTATACTTATTCAAAATGGTTAACTTTATGCAAATAAAGAAGGCGGCTGTATTGTTGCTCTTGTTTGTTGTTTTAAATAAATCAAGGAGTGTGGAATAATAATGGCCTTTGGGATATCAGCCATTTTCCCAAAGCCAAGATGCGTCATGAAAATACTCCCTTACACCTATCCACAATAACTAAATTAAAAACATTCGGGAAAAAACAGAATAGATTTCTGAGTGAGCAAAAAAGGATATACATTTTAAAACATAATGCAAAGGTTGGTTCAAACCACGTACTCATAAAACGATTTATTTATTTATGTATTTATTTAGAACTACGCCTTACTACCCAACGATTAATTGATGTGTATGTTTTTTTTTTATATAAACAAAAGCTGTCATTCAGAGGTCAGGATGAACGGACGACTCCCTTAACTGGGGAAACTCCATTGAACAAATGCAGTTACTTTCTAAATACGATTGAAAATTGGATTTTCATCTTCAGAGCAGGGGCGTTTAAAGGAACCTCCAACAAAATTCAAAACGATATAATTGAATGTGCTAGTGATTAATTTTGTATAAGATTAAGTCAGAAATAAATTATGCATTTTGTCTAGCAACAATGTTGACATAATTGAATGTGCTGGTGATTAATTTTGGATAAGATTAAGACAGAAATAAATGAAGTATTTTTTTTAACATTAATGTTGGATGAAACTACTGTTACGCCTCCTTTTATTTATATACCAAATAAAAGTCAGGTTGGTCACAAGAGAGTTTATTTATATTCAATAATAACAATAACAATACTCGATGAGAAAAGAGTGGGACAAGTCCGGAGTTAGGCGTAGGTAAAATAAGGCCATTACAACTCATATACAAACAAAGATATGGGGCACGACCCCAAGCAATAAGATGGCCGCCGTAGGTACCCACAGTATAAACAAACATTTAAATTGACCTCCATACAAATTCGTAGAGTATAATGATAAATATTGAATATAGGAACAATAACCCTCATACTAACTATAAACACTAGGCATTGACTATTTGCCATTGGCGACTCCCCAATAACTTATGAAAAAGAGAGAGTTCCCAAAAAAGTTAACTATCACAGCTATTCTAAAGCTCAAAAATTGAAACCAAGATCCATTATACGGATGCATCATTATAATTGAATAAGCTTGCAATTAACAATACTAATACACTAAGAGCGTGGGCTCGCGACCCCAGATTTAACCAACAAAGTTTGGATCAATGCAAATTCAATCCCCCAATAATGACAGTAACATTGATCGTTCAATATGATTTTACCCAAATACTCAAATGGTACGATATAACTAAACATCCCGCACATCAAACATGGCGGAGTAAATTGCCCCAAAACAATCCGTGAAGCGGATGAGATACGTCAACCAGAATAGTAATATCCCTAGATTTAAACTGCGCTGCCATGATCTCTACAAAAAGTCGCAGTTCCAATATATAATAAAATAAGTTAAATTGTAAATAAATATCGGCCAAAACGTAATTTAAAATTCATCGTTACTCAAAACAGAATTTTGATACAAGTAAATTAAATCTAAATTTGACACCAAGTGCCTCACCTATAGAATGCGGAGAAATGTGTGTCATGGCACTAGAGTCCTGCCATTATATACAACCAAGGTAGCGTCACGTGTTCTCATGAGCACGGGAAGCAAGGTTGGAGAAAGGGGAAGGGGAGTGCACTGTTCGAGAAGAATCTCGGGTGTTCAGGGCGAGATTTCAAATCTCGCGCCGCTCGACCGGCCGTTAACTCCAGAGCACTGTCGCTAGGCGCGCATGGGTCCACGCATGTAGATCGTCTTTTATTTATTCTTTCTTGTGTGCCGAGCTAAAATGATTTAGCTCGCACAAGTGATTGCCTGTTATGAAATATTAATTACCGACTAGTTTGGCGTCTGTCGGGAATTCTCATGTTCTACCCCTGAACCCCTAGACTTTTCCGTCGTTTGATTTCTGCCCTTCCCCCCTTTTTTACTCCCCTCTTGGCTGGTTGCGCATGCGTGGCCTTCCTGAGGTGCGATTGGCTTATTCTTCTACCCCTCTCTTAACCCTGGTTCTCATCCCTGGCGGTGAGTTTTCCGTACTTTCCTTTTTTAATACTACGAGTGTCGTGCTGAGAAAAACACCTTTTTTTTATTGTGTAGAACCGACTGGCTGACCTACTATAGTTCTATTCGGCAGTGTCTCGGAGGATCTTCACCTCTACATCAGGACGCTATGGCGTCCAAAGGAGTGGTATCCTGGGCTCGCCTGAGCTAGCCCCCGCCGCTGCTGGTTTGCTCACGACATATTAATCTGCTGGTGCACTCTACGCTCTATTGTTTTCCAATAGAAACAATTGGAGTAGAGGATCGTTGGCTACGTTTTCCAATGGCTAATGAACTTGTCTTACTGTAAGGTACCGTACTTGTTTGAAGGAGACATGGTGGAGGTCTTGTTACTTCGCTGAACTCTTGGCGTGCAACCGACTATAGTAATATGGATGTGATATCGTCCGACTAACTGAGTGAAGAGTAGCAGCGAACTAGGCCCCTTAGGGCAGTTAGTTCGTTTTGCTAATATGTTTTTCTTGTGTACTCCGTAAGGTGGGAATGCCTACCTTTGCTACACCTGCCTGGTAGGGTTGGGTGGTCCGCCCACCGATATTGTTAGCATGGGTTCACCATCGTTTAAGTTTTATGTTGGTTATGTTTTAGCCTTTATACCAGTTGGATGACTAGCAGACGGCTAGGCCCCATTCGGACAGTTAGTCAGTTTGTTTACACGTGTTTCTTGTATACTCTGTAAAGTGGGAATGCCTACCTTCTCAACACTAGCGTGCTAGGGTTGATGCTACGCCCAGCTGTATTGGTAGTGTGGGTTCACCATAAGTTAAATTTTGTGTTGGTTACATGTCAGCTCTTATACCTGTAGGGAACTACCCATATCAATATGTGGGTGCCTCGACTAAATAAAAATAGTTGCGCTGAAGCGTTGTATTGTTTTCAAGATATGTTAAATACAATTGTTACTGTGGGGTACGTCTGCCTTCGGTATTAGGGAGTTACTGGAAGTAATTATCTGCCTAATTGTATTGTCCGGGCCTGTTCTAGGACCCGCCTAATTTATTGCTATTTAGTATTGTTGTAGCCCCTGTTTTGGGAGTTTCGAGTATATGCGACACCGCAGGGCGTCGTTGGGTTGTTACTTTATCTCTTCCATTGGACGAGCGCCTTAAGCCTCACCCTGGAGGACAGTTGCCCTTATATTATGCACTTTCTAATTGTAAACCTTGATTTTTAACTCGGTGTTGGTATACCACTACCAATGCTGTAGGTCCCCAATTGGGGCGTTCTATTTATTAGATTTTGGGGTACAGTTGACTCCCCGGTACTGTGGGCATGACCTTAACGCCGTTTAGCTTGTTTACCTAAACGGGTATACTAGAGTATTTTATTGGTTAGGGTCCGCCTTAGGGCATTTTGAGTAAACTGTACTTGTGGCTTTAGCCAATATCTAATATAGTTTGGTTTCTAGGGTACCCCCAGATGCACTACTTGGCTGCTTGCCAGCTGTATTATTCCTTTGTAATCTGTTGAAGAGAACGCCTACGATTCCTTGTGATACGCAAATAATGGACAATCAAAATCCTATGATCATTCCATTGATTTGGTTATGTATTATCTAATGTGTTCACCCAATAAATTGTTGCTTTCAATGTTATTTGTGTTATGTAAACTTGCACCCCTCCCCTTTTAGCTCTATAAGGTAGGGTGCACTTGGGGTGGGGCTGGCTGGAGGCGTGGCTTCGCTGACGGCTACTCGTCTCAGTTGAAACAATCTGGGTGGTGAGACGATGTGTTTGTGAGTGTCCTCGTAGAACAGCCAAATGGAGGCAGAGTTGGTGAGTCCATGCAATCTTTTTCTTTCCATGTTGTGACTCGGTCACACTACGGACATTGGAAACAGAATATTTATGGTTTTATTATATGTATAGATCATGTATAAAACAAATCCACTTTTTGGTAATTTTTTAATTGTAAGAAAAAGCCAAAGCTAGTAGTAATAACATTACTATACCAAATGTATGAAGACACGTAAATATGAAGCAAAATAAATATACCAATAATTCCCTATCCTGAGTGAATAATGAAAAATCCTAAAACCTAACAATAGTAACGGCAGCATAATTTAAGCTTTATAACTTTTAAACAACGCTTTCTATCCTATCCCGTTGGAATTTTGAAAAATCCTTAAAATTGTTATTAGTGATTATAATTACCTACTTACATGCCAGTTATAAGTCTCTAATAATATAGTTACTGAAATAAGGCAACTTTAAAGCGAAAATATAAATCATCTTTACTCCCTGTCCCGTGGGAATTTCGAGAAATCCGGCTCTATTACTTGTCCACATCATAAAGGGAACCTATGTGCAAAATTTCAGCTTTCTAGGTCAAAGGGTTTGGGCTAGGCGTTGATGAGTCAGTCAGTGAGTCAGGGCTTTTCTTTATATATACTTGTTTGTTTATTCCATGCCTAAATATTGCGAATCGGTTGAGGGAACTAAATTGCGTATTCTATGACTTGTGAAAATGTATTTACTAGGCTACATATTGTATATTATAAGGAGAGCATTCCTCTTTATCCCCATAATAAAAAGTGTCTTCGAACCTAGTCCTGTTTGATAAAAGTCACTGCACTGCCAACAATGGTATTTGTGTACCGGTATAGGTACGCAATTTTACTGTAGTGAGTACAATATCTTTATTTTGAAACTTGCTCCCTAAGAGAGCTTCATTTATTAATGTTACATGTGGCCCGATATCAAATTGGAAAGCAATATTTATCCCATCCTCTGTTAGCTGTATCTTATTAGGTTTCACTGAATTTATAATATAACAAATATCAAAGAACACGCCAGAAGTTTAATTTAAATTGATACTTTCTCCATCAGCTGTTTGATTCTCGGAGCAAACCTGGTATAGAGCCTTATTCCTTTTAGAGTAACGCAATTTCTTATCTTGATAAGTACGTATTGTGTTACTAGTAGCCTTCTTTACACATGCAGGACTTATATGCCCTTGACCCTGCAAATACGGCAAGAAGTGTTTCGATACCAACAGTTACCAGAATCGTGATTTGTATAGTTACAATATATGCAACATAATTATTCTTTACTGGATTTAAATAGTCTTTGTTTTTGAACTTTCTTCTGAACTAGATTGACATTTGTAGTACAAATATAATATTGTGGGACCGAAATACGTAAACTAGAGTAAGAACTAGCATACTCAACCGCAGACCCAAAACTATCTGTGGGGAGCTCCATTAGTTTTAACTTCAGATCTTGAAAACGCAATCTATGCACAAATTGGGTACAAACGACGTCATAGAACCAGTCATTTGGAAATTTACAATAACGTGCAAGTTTTTTTTAAATTCATATATAAAATTGGCCGGTAATTCCCCATCATTTTGCACCCTGTTTTAAAACTTAACCTTTCTGCCAGTGCATTAGATTCTGCCTGAAAAAAAATTAGTCAAAATATTTGCAAGTTTTTTCAATGTTTTAGACTCTGATTAATTTGGCTCACATGAATCACATAACCTTTCATATGCACGTTCGCCAATGGCGTCTAATAAATACAAAGTCTGCTATCTTCCGGTACATTGTAAATCCTAAACTTATTTTTAAATCTTTTTAAGTAAACTTTCCAGTTGGACTTAGATGGATCGAAAGGTTCAATATTAAACTTGGGAATTGATTCAGTAACACGAACAGAAGCACCCATTAAAACGCCCAAGGGAAAATAATATAGTCGAATTCTTTTCACACCTCGTCACCACTGTTATATCCTAAACAACCACCCGAGACTACTTTTATACTTGATACAAGCGTGGACACTGATATGTTCTAATATGATACTCTGTCACGAATACTGATCAACTTCTCTTTCCTGAATGACCATCACATCTGTGTACACCCAATGTTTGTTTGTTTGTTTGTTAGGAAATTTATTTTGGTAACACACAATACTGACATTTAACATGTATAAACACTGAAAATATAAAGATATGACAAACCCCAGCCCCGAGGGGCTCTCGAAAGTCAAGCGGTGTTGGAAAATAATAAAAACACTAAATGAAAGTCGTTTGGCGCCCTTGCGGGCTGATTACTTGCGGTCCATTGTTTGATGGGCGGGAAAATTAAACAAAAAACCCACCCTCCAATGTGACCTTAACGACTCCGTCATATGACCCAGTGTAGCCAATCACTCCAAAACACATTTCCTCACATTCATTAAAAAAACCTATCAAACATAACCTCGTAACGCAAACCAAAGGACAAGTAAAATGTCTGCACAACTTAGCGTCATTATACTAGGAAAATATTCATTTTCGCCAAGTGGTTGGCCATAATAACTTTTGATGCAAAGTCTAGCGTCTCTTTGCTAATGGTCCAAATTCGTTTTTCATCGTGGTCAAAATAGCCAGCAATCATTAAGGGAGGTATACTTATATGAATTACATAAATTAAATGTTTGCATAATTTATGTTGTTATCTATTTAGTTAATTACCTTACAAAAAAATTATACGCACATATTTTAATCAAATATTTTGGAAAGTTTAAGCACATATAAAATACATATTTCTTTAATTTTAAACCAATAAATCGGATCCTTACTACTCATACATTGATATATCCCTTATATTCATGAAAATTACTGAATTATGTGGAAATGCCACTTAGCCTTGTATGTGTGTAAGAGAGTAAGAGATACCCAAGAGTTTCCTACTCTTGTGCTTGTAAATATAAGCCGCAGTTATCCATCTAGCTATATTTTAGAGATCAATGGGTGACCGTAAGAGTTCAAATAGTTCAGTAAATACACGGTTTTTACGAGTGGTGCTGATAACGTTTCTCACATATTACAAGGTAGACCATCCGCCTAATATACCTATTGATAAAATCATTGGATTTCTGTCAGTTCTGTCTAATATTTTGTTAAAATTTGAATGGTACAGTGTATAAGTACAGTTCAAACGTACTTTCTCTTGATAAATGGCATTCAACTATCAAGGGAATCCACCCCTTCCACCTAGTACATTAAGTATGTGCAACATATTACTATTTTGTATAATTCCATTTTACTCCATGTTGATTTAATTCGTAATCATTCGCCATTTTACAAGCTAGGTTTTCTTGCTAATTTGAAATAATTTAATCCATTTTACTCCTAGTTCTAAATTATTACCCGTTTTCACTTATTCAATATTACTTTGTTCCAATGAATTGAATTTCAAGGATAGTAATAAACTAATGCTACACACATTTCCTTTCAACTTTCTCAAAATAACGTTAGGCAAGGGACTCAACTTTCGTTTTCTGGAGTAACTTTTTAAAAATATTTTATTAGGCCTCCATCACTACTTAAAATTCAAGAGGATAGTATATTACACTTTGAATGCCATAAACGGTGTTTTCTCTTGTTGTTTAGGCCTATCCCTAAATAAAGATTAATAATTATTGATACAAAGAATGTGGTCATGCCAATATTAACTTAACTGGGTTTACTCAAATTTACGAAGAGGAAGCGTGAGAGACCATTTAGTAAAATCACCTACAGAACACCCAGTTGGGATTCGAGCCCAAGTCTTCCATTCACCATGAAACCAGATTAAGGGGCTTTATGTTTATTCCGTGCGCTAACCGATAGGGCTAACATTATGTTTTTCTGAATATAACGTTCAGGCAGTTTTCACTATTGTATTTTTATATGCCACAAAAACTTTGAAGTAAATCAACTTTACAAATAAATTAGGTACTAGGCCTATATTTTTCTTTATAAATTCGTTTGGTGGGTCGAGTAAAGTACAGTTTATTAGTAGGGTAAACTATATTATTAATCTTTATGTTAAGTTAATAGCTTTCACAACAACTGAAAAAATGTCAAGTGCTCTCAGCTGCCTCCCAATTTTTTGGTTTAGTAACTACAAACATTTTGTGGTTGCTACTTGTAGGGTCAGGGGTGAATGTCAACTGTGCTAGATCCCCTTAGCTCAGCCATTCATTTCTTTCTCTTTCCCCAGCATACTTTCTGACCGGTGTTTTCTGCCTCACATAAGATAATGTTATGCAGTTGTGCAGTTTTTTTGAGCATACGAGTAAGCTAACCCTGGGAAGACTTACTCCCAAGCAAGCTCTTGAGAGCCAAAGCAGATTTATTTCAATGTGTTAAGAGGGGAAGGGGTCATTTTATCATGTTGGCAAGTTCTAACCAGCACAATTCCCCCTATACATCTTAGAGACATAGAAAACCTGAATGTAACTAACAAGTGTGGGTCGTCTTCAGATCCCCCTCCACCTCCTCCACCTATGGCTGCAATGCCCATGGGTATGATGGGCCCACAACAAGGAATGGGTATGATGGGTCAGGGGTTCATGCAACCTGCACCACCAGGTACACACCAACAGCAGCAGCAGCAATATCAGCAGATGCAGATGCAACATATGCATCAGATGCAGCAAACTATGATGAACCCTGGAATGAATGATGCTCCCTTAGAGTTCAATATAAACAAGAACAAACCTCCAATACCGATATCAGGTAACATACTCGCTGTTTGGCTGTCATATTAACCACTCAGGTAACATACTCGCTGTTTGGCTGTCATATTAACCACTCAGGTAACATACTCGCTGTTTGGCTGTCATATTAACCACTCAGGTGACATACTCACTGTTTGGCTGTTATATTAACCACTCAGGCAACATACTCGCTGTTTGGCTGTCATATTAACCACTCAGGTAACATACTCGCTGTTTGGCTGTCATATTAACCACTCAGGTAACATACTCGCTGTTTGGCTGTCATATTAACCACTCAGGTAACATACTCGCTGTTTGGCTGTCATATTAACCACTCAGGTAACATACTCGCTGTTTGGCTGTCATATTAACCACTCAGGTAACATACTCACTGTTTGGCTGTCATATTAACCACTCAGGTAACATACTCGCTGTTTGACTGCTATATTAACCACTCAGGTAACATACTCGCTGTTTGGCTGTCATATTAACCACTCAGGTAACATACTCGCTGTTTGGCTGTCATATTAACCACTCAGGTAACATACTCGCTGTTTGACTGCTATATTAACCACTCAGGTAACATACTCGCTGTTTGGCTGTCATATTAACCACTCAGGTAACATACTCGCTGTTTGGCTGCTATATTAACCACTCAGGTAACATACTCGCTGTTTGGCTGTTATATTAACCATTCAGGTAACATACTCACTGTTTAGCTGTCATATTAACCACTCAGGTAACATACTCACTGTTTGGCTGTCATATTAACCACTCAGGTAACATACTCGCTGTTTGGCTGTCATATTAACCACTCAGGTAACATACTCGCTGTTTGGCTGTCATATTAACCACTCAGGTAACATACTCGCTGTTTGGCTGTCTATTAAATGTAACAACCCCAAAACTCAGGTAACATACTCGCTGTTTGGCT
Organism: Timema cristinae; assembly: GCA_039000515.1. Lineage (NCBI taxonomy): Eukaryota > Metazoa > Arthropoda > Insecta > Phasmatodea > Timematidae > Timema > Timema cristinae. Next base: position 3,783,597 of record JBCFYV010000024.1, read on the forward strand.
GTCATATTAACCACTCAGGTAACATACTCACTGTTTAGCTGTCATATTAACCACTCAGGTAACATACTCACTGTTTGCTGTCATATTAACCACTCAGGTAACATACTCACTGTTTGGCTGTCATATTAACCACTCAGGTAACATACTCGCTGTTTGCTGTCATATTAACCACTCAGGTAACATACTCACTGTTTAGCTGTCATATTAACCACTCAGGTAACATACTCACTGTTTAGCTGTCATATTAACCACTCAGGTAACATACTCGCTGTTTGCTGTCATATTAACCACTCAGGTAACATACTCGCTGTTTGGCTGCTATATTAACCACTCAGGTAACATACTCGCTGTTTGGCTGTCATATTAACCACTCAGGTAACATACTCGCTGTTTGGCTGTCATATTAACCACTCAGGTAACATACTCGCTGTTTGCTGCTATATTAACCACTCAGGTAACATACTCACTGTTTAGCTTCATATTAACCACTCAGGTAACATACTCGCTGTTTGGCTATATATTAACCACTCAGGTAACATACTCGCTGTTTGGCTGTATATTAACCACTCAGGTAACATACTCGCTGTTTGGCTGTATATTAACCACTCAGGCAACATACTCGCTGTTTGGCTGTCATATTAACCACTCAGGTAACATACTCGCTGTTTGGCTGTGATATTAACCACTCAGGTAACATACTCGCTGTTTGGCTGTGATATTAACCACTCAGGTAACATACTCGCTGTTTGGCTGTTATATTAACCACTCAGGTAACATACTCCGCTGTTATATTAACCACTCAGGTAACATACTCGCTGTTATATTAACCACTCAGGTAACATACTCGCTGTTTGGCTGTCATATTAACCACTCAGGTAACATACTTCGCTGTCATCCTGTTCTCCTGTTTTATTAACCACTCAGGTAACATACTCGCTGTTTGGCTGTTATATTAACCACTCAGGTAACATACTCGCTGTTTGGCTGTTATATTAACCACTCAGGTAACATACTCGCTGTTTGGCTGTTATATTAACCACTCAGGTAACATACTCGTGTTTGGCTGTTATATTAACACTCAGTAACATACTACTGTTTGGCTGTTATATTAACCACTCGTGTAACATACTCACTGTTTGGCTGTTATATTAACCACTCGTGTAACATACTCACTGTTTGGCTGTTATATTAACCACTCGTGTAACATACTCCTGTTTGGCTGTTATATTAACCACTCAGGTAACATACTAGCTGTTTGGCTGTTATATTAACCACCTGGTAAATACTCGCTGTTTGGCTGTCATATTAACCACTCACGTGTTTAACATACTCGCTGTTTGGCTGTCATATTAACCACTCAGGTAACATACTCGCTGTTTGGCTGTCATATTAACCACTCAGGTAACATACTCGCTGTTTGGCTGTATATTAACCACTAAGGTAACATACTCGCTGTTTGGCTGTTATATTAACCACTCAGGTAACATACTCGCTGTTTGGCTGTCATATTAACCACTCAGGTAACATACTCGCTGTTTGGCTGTCATATTAACCACTCAGGTAACATACTCGCTGTTTGGCTGTCATATTAACCACCCAGGTAACATTCTCGCTGTTTGGCTGTCATATTAACCACTCGTGTAACATACTCGCTGTTTAGCTGTCATATTAACCACTCAGGTAACATACTCGCTGTTTGACTGCTATATTAATCACTCAGGTAACATACTTGCTTTTTGGCTGTCATATTAACCACTCAGGTAACATACTCGCTATTTGGCTGCTATATTAACTACTCATGGTATGGGACATTTTGGCAGGGCATTCAATGTCAAATCAACCAATGTAGAGGCACTTTTCAACCTTACTTTTTTTTTTTTAAACTTGGCATACTGAAAGAAACTCCTGAGATATGTGATTATAAAAAATTTCAGGTCCATAACTTTATTTGCAAACTTATAGAGGTGCAAAATTTGCGATTTTGACCAATTTTGTCACCATCTTGTTAACTTTAACATTGGATATTTCAGTAACCTGGGCACCTATAGAAGTGATTCAAGTGTTTTTGGAAAGGTCTTGAATAGCTCTTTCATATGAGATTTTAATTGGCTGTTTTTTAAAAAGGATATAAAAATCACTATCAATATTTTGTCAGCCATATTCTCAAAAACTGGGTTTTTTCTCTTAACTCTCCGTTGGCCGAGCCTCGTCTCGTAACGCCATTTGTAAAGGGTGAGCGCCGTTCTCACCGTCAATCTGCGAACGTTCTATACTAGTTATATTCAAATAATTTCAAAATTTGTGTATCCTTTAGTATTATGTTTTGTACTATTTTGGATTGAGATGTTTTCATTTACAATCTTTTATTAAAAAATTTAACGATCACAAAAAAATTACAAATAAAAACATAAAAAAATCTCACTAATTGTAGAAAATCACAAATTAGGTATATAATTATCATCTTATACAAAATCATTATAAAGTACTACATTTTAAAGTTCACGTACTAGCATTTTTAGAACATATTAAACTATATTACTTAGAATAAATTATAAAATTCTTATACAAGGAGAAACTAAATTGAACTAAAAAGGACAAATATTGAAACTTATTGATTACGATAATTGTTTATGAATTCTAATAGTTTTCAACGTAAATCTGTGAGCTTTTTTACTCTAATTTTAGTCAATATTATCAGAGTGTACGTCTGCACTTCCATGACAGTTCTGGCAAATAGTGATTGTATGCTCACCACAGATATGAAACTGGCATTTGGCACATCTAGATGCTGTTTTACGGTTCTTCTTTTTTGGACAGTAACCACACTTGACCCTTCCTTGGCCTACTTGGGGTAATGTTGCTCGTTCATTTTGTGGTAAGTGAAGATGCTGGTGAATTTTCACTCAAAGATCTGTCTAAAACCGCTGGTTGAAGCTCTTCTAGTAAGATTGTTGACTAGAGCTAAGCCTAAAGTTTTCAGGAACTTCCTTCAAGAAATATTTTCTCCCGTGTTGCTTCGGAAAATGATTTGGGCGTTGAGTGCGCTGACATCAAACAACGTGAAAAATATTTGAAGAGGCCACCTGTAGCAGACCCTTGCCACAGTATATTGGGCTTTTAACTTACCTACTACAGGGTTCCTACGCTCTGGAAAGTCAGGGAAAGTCAGGGAAAGTCAGGGAAAAAAATAATAGTCAGGGAAAGTCAGGGAAGCTTTAAAAAGGTCAGGGAAAGTCAGGGAAATGACAATTCATGTCTTCATGTCACACTTAGAAAAAACAAAGAAAATATTTTTTCTATTTACTGCGTCATAAGCCACTGCCCCAATGAAGAAAGCTGAGGGGCACTTACCATGCTCAAACTTGCCCTAACACAAGTTTTGGTAGCATTTTATTTCAGAATGTGAACGCAGAGGTCTCCTAGCCTGCACATGACAATTCTTTTAACTTTAGTGATCACTTGTTTTTGTTCTTGTTCAAGGTTTGTCATCGTTATAGTTTGATACAGTGCACCAGGACTGATTAGACTACACCAGCAATGTCTAACAAAAAAACCGTTTTTAACCAGCTCTGGCTAAGCCCAGACCATTTTCCTGAATTCTCATACTGGATAAGTGGTGTTGAAAGTAATAAGCTGCAGGCATTTTGTAAAGTGTGCAAAAAAATTATAAACTTAAGTAATATGGGAAAGCAAGCATTAGCTTCCCATGCAAAAGGACCAACTCATATCAAAACTCTTGAAATTTTGACAAATCAACGCTCTCTGTTGACTTTTTTTTCAAAAAAGTCAAGTGATTCAGGTTCATCGAGCTCCCCAGTTTCAAGAGAATCTCTGGCACACAAAGACATTCTACCTAGTGATGATTCTGCTGGTTGCTCGAAGAGTTTTTCTGTTTCATCGAAAATCGTAACGTCGCAGAAGGAAGCTGTTGCTAAAAGTGAAATTAGTGTAGTGCCTCAAAGAAACCATAACACTTTTGTTATAAAAGATGATATAACTAAGGCGGAAGTCATTTGGGCTATGCAAGTTGTTGACAAAAAAATGTCTTTCAATTCGTGCAATAATTTAAGTACAATTTTTCAATTGATGTTTCCCGAGTGTTCCATTGCCAATGCCTTTACCCTTGGTGGAGACAAGGCTGCATACTTCATTGTGCATGGCTTGGCTCCATTCTTTCATAATAATTTACTGGACCGCCTAAAATCATGTAACAACTTTGTAATTTGTTTTGATGAGGCATTGAATAAAGTTATTCAAAGAGGACAGATGGACATTGTAATTAGATTCTGGGACAAGGAAAATCATAAAGTCATCAGTCGTTACTTAAACAGTGTGTTTTTCGATAGGAGCACTGCTGAAGAATTACTGAAGCATTTTCTGGATGGTATTTCTCCTCTTCCACTCTCTAAGTTGATACAAGTGTCAATGGATGGCCCAAATGTCAATTTAAAGTTTATAACACTTCTTCAGGAACACAAAATCTGTCACAGACAATGAAGTGTGTAGTTTGTTAAATCTGGGAACATGTGGGCTTCATGTTGTTCATGGTTCCTTGAGAACAGGAGTAGAGTCTGTTGATTGGGATATAAGTAGCTTATTACGTCACATGTACTACCTGTTCACTGACTCTCCAGCTCGTCGAGCATTGTTCACCCAGTTGACAGGGTGTACAACTTTTCCATTGAAGTTCTGTGGTGTGCGTTGGTTAGAGAATGCGAAGTGCTTTCAAAGGGCATTACAAATTTGGGACCATGTTATTAAGTTTCTCAAAGAAGCAAAACTTCCTAAAACAAAACCTGTAGAGACATTGAAAAGAGCAGCCTGTGATCCATTCCTAAAGTGTAAACTAGCGTTCTGCAAGACAATTGCAGATGAATGTCAGCCTTTCCTGCAACGGTTCCAGACATCAAAACCAATGACTCCATATCTTTTTGAAGCTGTAGAGAAACTTCTAAGATACCTTATGAATCGTTGTGTGAAACCTGATCTTATGAAGTGCACGGGTCCAAAGTTACTGTCTATTGACACAAAAAAATCAGAAAATTTGATCCTTAGCAAAAATATTGATATAGGATTTGCAACAAAACGTTTGTTAGGAGAAACTGCGATCACAGTAACAGAAAGACAAAAATTAGAATTTATACATGAGTGCCGCAGTATGTTAACCACCATGATTGCAAAACTACAAGAAAAAAGTCCCTTAAAACAGAAAGCTGTGAGAGGTTTGTCTTCATTGGATCCTTGTGTTATTCAACATTCACCTCAACTGGCCCAGAAGAGATTTTCTTTTCTTTTGGAGGAACTCAACCATGCCAACATCATAAATGATGTTCTGGCTGAAAATGCCAAGAAATAATACTTGCATTTTTGCAACCTCAAAAAATCTGAGCTTCAAGAAATATTTCGTCCTTGTGATCAGTTTAGTGATGAAGTAGGACTTGACACTATTTATGGTAGCTTTCTAATAGGAGAAGCAAACTACAAACATCTTTGGGAAGTAATAAAGATTTGCCTTGTCTTGTCGCATGGGAATGCAACTGTTGAAGGTGGTTTTTCAGTCAATAAATCTTTACTGGTTGAAAACATGCATGAAAAGACAGTCATTGCACAGCGTCACATTCATGATGAGATACAAGAAGCAGGAGGGATTCAAAATATACACATTAGCAAAAAGATGTTGGATTACGTGAGAGGGGCTCGGAAACGCTATCATGAATACTTAGAGATGAAGAAGCAAGAAAAAAGTGAAAAAGACAAGAAGAAGGCAGAAAAGAGGAAATTAGATATACAAGTTAAAGATTTAGAAGGAGAAAGAAAAAAATTAATGATGGCAACTGAAGAGAAACGAGAAGCAATAGACGTGGAGTTGCAAGAACTGAAGAAGAAGCAAGCTTCACTTTATTAAATATAACATAGTTTCTTATTGTATGACTATAGTGATAATTTTAATAAAAATAAAATTGACTTGAGACATGAATAATATGAAAGCAGACAGAGTTCCTGTTGTAAGCTATTCAGTTCAGGAAATGTACAGTTTAGGTAAAATAAAACTGTAATGATACCAAACTCTTTAGTATGTTCTTAGTGGCCTGTTATTTAATACGTATTTCTGCACATGATACCAAAGGGAATCAAGTTTGTTACAAATTTTTGATAGGGATTATTTTTCCATCATTTTCCCTCAACTGATTGGCAAGATGTCTGCTTTCTTATTCTTCCATGAGAGGTGAGGCAAGGTCGGCTGTAAGGGGGGAGGAGGCCGAAATAAATTTATTTAAATTAATATTTTCACGTGTATAGTACCGTAAAGTTATAATGGAAATTTTATGAGAAATTGGTCAGGGAACTTGGGAAAATAGTCAGGGAAAGTCAGGGAAAAGTCAGGGAGAATATTTTTACAAATACTGTAGGAACCCTGTACTACGTCTACACCCCCTTTTGTAAGGTTGTAGAAGGTAATAGCACTTGGTTTCCTCAAGTCAGCTGTAGTTTCATCAATGTCATCAGAATCATGCATCATTGAAATGAGTATTACATTTCTGTACCTTTTTGGAACATAAGACACTAATAAGGCATCTTCACCAAAATCAAATAAACTTGAATTTTCTGGTCTTCTTCGAGAGTTCACAACTTCAGGTGGAATTTCTTGTTTATTTGTTCTTATTGTACCCACCACGGTTAGATTTTGTTGTCTCCCAACAAGTTTGTTCACTAGACCGACCGAAGTGAAACAGTTATCTAATGTTATGTTATGTCCACTGAATTTAATTGGTTCTCTCAACCTTTTTACAACATTTGTTGGTTTATTATCAGAGACAAATGGACCATCTGGTTGAATACCAATATATACCTCCATTTTCAATGTGTAAAACATTCGCAAATCTACCTTTGAAATTATCTTGAGCCCATATTTGGCTGGTTTTTTAGGAATGTACTTTATACAACTACACCACCCACGAAATAACTCCCAACATCTCATCAATTGTGACATATTCTCCAACTGAATAATAGTCTTGACAGCGCTGAACCAAACTCTCGAATAATTCCCTGATAGGAGCTAATTTATCGATGGCTTTTCTTGCGACTCTTGTTTCCGCATCATCAAAACTAAGAGCTCTTAGCAACAAATTAAATTTTCTGTATGACATCACAAGACGAAACATTTCAGGAGCTGTCAGGTCATTCGCCCATAAATCTTGTACAATACGATGAGAGGGTTTAATTTTCCCAGCCAAGTACAACAAACCTATTAGAGTTTTAATTTCGTCACTGTTGCTGTCCACAACATCACTTTCTCGTGTATAGTTAGTTCTTAATTTACATAGAAGATCATTAGTGTATTGCACTATGTCTTCTAGCACATTATCTGGGAGAAAAAAATACACCAAGATTCATAAACAGTTTCAGTAGGATGTATGAGTGTGTTTCTTTGTCTCTGGCGTCTGCTGGCAGGAGGGGATGAACGTTCCACAAAGTGACTTTATCACGCCCAATTTAATGTGGCTCAGAACTTTCGGGTTGATCTTGACCTATGTCACCCTCAGACATGTCAGAATTACTGCCATGTTCACTGTTGGCTGGTTGCCAGAGTCATCTTCATCAAGTGAAATATTGAGGACTTCATTCGAGTCATCTAACAGCCATTGATTAATTTGACCTTTTTGATCCATTTTCAATTTTTTAAAAATCACCGTAAATAATAAAAAATAAAAATATACTATTGTAAGATTTTAATATTAAATAATAACACGATTGGTCGAGGGTGAGCGCCGCGCTCACTAATATGACAACGTTCAGAGAATGACAGTATGACAAAGACTGTAGGTCTTGCTGCATCTTATCTTAACCAGGGTGTCTACTGGGTCACGAAAGTCACGAAAGTCACGAAAAAGCCACGAATCGCAAAAAAGGTCACGAAAGTCACGAAAAAGTCACGAATTTTTAATATTTTGGTCATAAAGTCACGAAAATATTTTTAGTTTGAATTTCCCGCACATCGTAACAACGCGAACGCTTCAAAGATAGCGCTATCCACCACACGTAATGGCACGCGCCAGCCGGATTGGAAGTTGCCTAATTGTTTTGTCTGTGATTCCAATGACAAGGTTAATGTTCGCCATCTTGTTTTAAATATTAATGTGGTGTACTACTTGTTTCGTGGGTGTGGGAGTGCATTATGCCTTGTGTGTGTCTACAAATAATGGTTTTTTTGAGTGGATGAATTGGAATTCAGGTTTTGTAGACGATAAGAGAAAATACCAGGACATTTTCTACACAAACCGTGCGTTCTTCTGTGTTGTGGATCTGGATCAAGTTGTCGGTGGCAATTATCAATTTGTTACGCTTTCAGTGATCCGACTGCTATTTGAAGGCGGTGTAAAATGTATATTATAATTTCAAATTAACGTTGGCATCAAATAGCAATCGTTTTCGCCGTTAAATATGGCGTATTTTTTTTAATAAAATAATACTATTATTGTTAATATTTAATCCTTGACGTAACTTAATTCAGTTAATTTTAAAGACCATTCATTCAAAACAGTTGAAATTTACCAATTTTTAAATGATCTTCGTTGTCTTACGGGTACATTAAATATTAGGCCTAAATTATTTTTTAATCGTGTGTTGCGAAAAAAATCTATTTTTTTTCGGGAGGGGGGGGGGGGGCATTCAAAAATTTTATGTATGAAGTTTAGACTAATCTGTTAAAAGATGCCTGGTAAATGTTCGTTCAAAGAGTTTTGGCTGACTGATGAAGAAAATAAATACTCGAAGTGGTTGCGCCCTGTTGAAGATGACCAGTATAAGGCTTATTGTACATTTTGTAAATCGAAATTTGATATAAGCCACAGTGGGTTGAATGGAGTGAAAATTCATGGAAAAGGTAAGAAGCATTTGGAACTAACCTCTGCCCTACTCCAAGGTAAGCAAAAAACGCTCAGCTTTATATCTGCTGAAAAAGTTGGATGTAAACAGAAAGAACTGGCAAAAGAATTATTACCTTCCACAAGTAGGCCTACTTCTGAAAATGATGTATATTTGGTTGCATCTTCGTCTACATTAGTGGTTTCATCTTCCTCATCTCTTGGAGGACCTTTAAGTACATTTTGTTTAAATGATGATACCTTGAAGGCAGAAATTCTGTGGTCCATGAATAAGGTTATGACTCATACTTCTGACAGAGGTTCGTGTATTTCCAGTGATCTTTTCTCAATCATGTTTCCTGACAGTGTAATAGCACAGAAGTTCAAAATGCAAAAAGACAAACTTGGCTATTTGACAACCTTTGGTCTTGGCCCCTTCTTCCAAGAAAAACTCTCGGCGGAGTTAAAGAAGACTGCATTTTTTGCAGTTTCACTTGATGAAAGTCTCAATAGAATTGCCCAAAAAGGACAAATGGACATCATTGTCCGTTATTGGAACTCAAGTTTAAATGTGGTTTCAACCCAATACTTGAACTCTGTGTTTTTAGGGCATTCTACTGCAGCTGACCTCCTTGATGCCTTTACGTCAGGTATGTCTGAATTAGGACTGCCTTTAAAGAATGTTCTACAAATTGCTGTTGATGGACCCAATGTAAATTTAAAATTCCTTAAGGATTTCATTCAAATGATGGGAAAAAATTTAGATAACCCTGAAGACAAGAAACCTATTGATGTTGGCACATGCTCTCTTCATACAGTTCATGGGGCTTATAAGACAGCTCATAATAGATGTGAATGGCAAGTTCATAATTTTCTGCGTTTGTTGTATTATCTGTTTAAAGATTTTCCATCTCGAAGATCTGATTACATCCTCTCAAGTGGATCAGACCTCTTTCCACTTAAAATGTGTTCCATCAGATGGGTGGAAAACTCAAAAGTAATTGAAAGAGCCTTGAAAATGATTCCTCATCTAAAGAAATATGTGGCTTTTGTGTGTTCCAAACCACCTGAAACAAATAATTTCGGTGTTGTACGAGACTTCCTAAAAGATAACCTTCTTGAAGCAAAACTCTTTTTCTTGCAGTCAGTAGCAGGAGAAGTGGAACCATATCTTAAAATATTTCAAAATGACAATCCAATGTTGCCCTTTGTACATGCCGAACTGTATTCAATGGCACGTAGCATTGCAGCTCGCGTCCTTAAGAGAGAGGTTATAAGAAATGTGAAAAACTCAGGACAGCTCTTGGCAATTGATGTCAAAAATGAAAATCTATTGAGCTTTTCGGACGTAGACATAGGCTTTGGTGCGAAGAAATTTAGTAAAAATGTGAAAGAACTTGATGTACAACTCTTTAGAAAAGATTGCAGACACTTCTTAGTGGAAATGTTTCAAAAACTGATTGGGCCTAGGTCTCCATTACGAAAGTGCATGGTGAAAGGTGCTTCATGCCTTTCACCAGCAGTAATAACTAGTGGCACTCTAAGAGTACAACGGGTTAACATCGCACTCGAACAACTCACTTCAAACAACCACATTGCATACATTGAAGCTGAACATATAAGGAAAAACTACCTTGAAATCTGTGAGCAGTCTTCTGTTTAAGATGAGCTGAAGACATTTGATTTCAATGAAAACAGACTAGATTCTTTTCTCTTCAACATCCTTATTAATGCAAAAGCTTGCAAGGCATTGCTGTCATTTTGCACGATGATATTTACAATGTTCCATGGAAACAGTGCTGTCGAAAGAGGTTTTTCAGTAAACAAGGAGTGTTTGGTTGAAAATATGAAAGAGCGTTCTCTAATCTCCCAACGCAGCATATATTCAGCGGTTCAATCGGTAGGTGGCATAAAGAATGTGGAATTTACAAGTGGGATGCTGCATGCAGCTAGGCGAGCAAGTTCTAAAAGGAGGGAAACAATTGAAGAAATAAAGAAGAAAGAAAGTGAAGCTAACAGATCAAAAACAACATTGGAAACTGTAAATAAACTCGAGGCAAAGAAAAGAAAACTTCTCCAACAGGCTGAGGAAGAGGCTTCAGCTCTTCAAACTGAAATAGACTTGGAGAAGAAACGACTGAGGCAGATGTAAATCCTGTATGCTGTGATTTTGTGTATAAACTAAATATTATGTGACAAATTTGAACAATATTAGATTTTTATGTTTGTTGAGACTTTAGCTTCTGTGAGATTCAAACATCATTAATTACAAGTAAATTTTCTTGTTGGTATGGCTATAGTAATAGTTATTACTTGTGTTTGTTATTGCAATATCTAGGCCCGATGTACAATATAATGTTCGACCGTTTACCGAAGGATTTTTTTTTTTTTTTTTTGCACAGCGTCTATACGCCCCCGAAGGAATTTTGTGGTCAAAAAAGGTCACCAAAAAGTCACGAATTTTTGTTCCTCCAACTAAGTAGACACCCTGTTAACCATGACCCCACCCTAAACATTCCAACGGGCAGCTATACTGGGATTCATTGTTCCTATGCTGTTTAATTGCAAACACCCGCCTCGGTGGCGTAGTTGGCTAACACGCTTGTCGTGTTGAGCTCGACTGCTGAGGACAGGGAGATTGAGGTTAGAATCTCGGTCGGGTGAACTGGGGGTGGTTTTTCCTAAACGGTTTTCCACTTTCTCACGCAAATGCTGGTTCACTTCCTCTAATTCAACCTTCCCAATTCCTAATCCATTAGCATAATTAGTACTTAAAGCATATAACTCTAACGGGTAGTAAGATGCGGTGCTAAATAAATAAATAAAAATAATTGCAAATGCCAGTGGAATAAAGAAAGTAGTGAGCGCTGCGCTCACCCCTCTACCAAAGAAGGGTTTAAAAAATATGTTGTATATATATTATTGCTTAATAACTATGAAACATTTGAAGATACGGTGCAAATGGGTTAAGGAATGATGTTAGATTCTGTAAAAAGGGGCTCCACCCCCTGTCCACTGTGATATGCGATTTCCAATGCCACGTCAAAAGTCTCTTCCCAGGGCCACGTCAGATTTCTCCCTCCTTTGCCTAGTTCACGTCATACTTCATATGTTCCCAAGACCACGCCATACACAACATAGGCTTCAAATCCCTTAAATGTTCTCCAGGCTTCAAACATCTTTTAAATGTTATTCAGGCTATGAAAACCTTAAATGTTCTTTAGACTTTAAACACCTTAATGTTCTCCAGGCTTCAAACATCTTTTAAATGTTATTCAGGCTATGAAAACCTTAAATGTTCTTTAGACTTTAAACACCTTAATGTTCTCCAGGCTTTAAACACCTTAAATGTTCTCTGGGCCTTAAACCCCTAAAATGTTATTTTGACTGAAGTGTTGACAAGTTACTCACTCTCCCAAACCCTCATTCCATGCAGCATAAAGGATGGTATTGTATTTAGAATATCTATACCTAAATCAGCCGAACATAAATAACTTTTGATAGCACAAAGACAATGAGTCACTGGGTCCCAATGTTTCAGCTTAAACTATCCTTCCACTTTTCCCCTTAGGTGAGTAGCAAATACGTGTGTGATTGCTTGGCATTGGAATTCCACCTCTTACCTCTAATATAGTGCAAAGGACGAGGCTATTTTTAACTCATCACACATAATCCCCGCCTACCCACTTGGCTAACAGGTCTACAGCCACCATTACTGAGATTTACAACACTAACTACTATTCAATCTTATTAGAACTTGCTATATGAAGGGGTGGCGGGAAAAACGTTGTATGTCACTTTTTCCAACTTTACAGGAAAACAAAAAACTAATTTTGATCATTACAGCTCAACGGTTTCACCTCCGGGAGCAACATACAACGTTTTT